>JAMZAV010005341.1:0-43518 GCA_024449915.1 Sweltsa coloradensis | reverse complement strand
CATGGCATGCTCAATAGACGCTGATAAAAAACTCAGCTCTGTTGTTTGCAATAAACGCATCAAACATAAGAAATGTATCAACTGCTAAACTGGGGAAACGCCAAGTCGTTGTTAAAACGAGTGAGTGAGCCATGTGTTGATTACCCGGTATCATTCCCATACGGGGCTAGATCAGGCCTTTGGGGTATAATGGGAGAAAGGCGATTTTCCCGGGTATTTCAACACATGGCTCACTCACTCGTTTAACAACGACTTAAGCGTTTCCTAGTTTTTTAAAAATTGACCATTTAAATGCGAATCATGTTCAAAACGTATTAGCGTGAAACATTACCAAATTTCCAAGATAAAAAAAAATCACCCAAGTTTTTTTTTCCCATTTAACAACCACTCAAAATAATATGTGGGTGTAAAAATATAAAAATATTCGATCTAGCGGTATCGAACCCCAACCCTCCGTGTGGTAGGCTGAATGCTTACCAATAGGCCATGCAAGCCACGTAGATATCGTCCCGTTAGCTGCTACAAAACAAATGCTATCGTATTTTTAAAAAAATCACATTTTATTTATTGTAGGTTAAATCGAAATGAATCTTGCTGATTTTGTTAAAACAGTTCTCAGTAAACTCGTACCGGGATGTCTGTTTAAATTTCAGCGCAATCTGTTCAGCGGTTTCGGCTGATTTTCGACGTACAGACAGACAGAATCACAGAATGAGAGCCGTTTAAGTTGAATGGAGACACTCAGTCGCTCCGCTCCCTCGTTTAATTTGCTACTTTTCTCTATTTGAATCACATCAAGATATGGAAATAGAATTTTGGGGAATGTCAACTCAACATTGACAAAGTTTTCATTGTACAAAAACGAGCAATTAGAGCATTATATTCCCTTTGGGGCAGATGGACTTTGTAACATTACTTTATGCTCTGAACATTTTTACAGTTCCATGTCTTTACATTCTAAATCAGTCTTAAGCATTAAGAAAAACATCCAAATCCTTGCAGTTAATGCAATGTACATACTCACAACACAAGACAAAAACATGATCTCCATCTTAGCCAATGTTCTACAAACCTTAGCCCGAAAAAACCTCTGATTATATAAATAAAATTCTCTACAAACCCTTTTACCAAATAAATCAAGATAACCTCAATTATTAAATTTAAAAATGAGCTGACAAAATTTTTATTACAAAAAGCGTACTACGTGTAAATGACCCTTTACACATCAACTGACCTACCATAATTTTAAATCAGTTGGTTGTTAAAAAATTACATATTTGAAATTTGGAAATTAATGTTCTTATTCATTTCTTTTATCTAAGTTAACTAATAATGTAATATTTTAAAATTGCACTGTATCATTGGCTTTTGGCAGTAGCCTATGTATTACCTAATATGAGAGACAATGTGATGAAAGATGATTATTTGTTAGTGACATGGTCATGATGGTATTTTATTATTAGTAGATTAGATTATTAGTACTGTATGTACAGTATTTATACATACTATTTTGTAAACTTCATTAAGTTTAATACTTGTGTAAAACTAAAATGGACTACACGGTGAAAACTGTAAAAAACTGTAACTATTGTTATTTGTTGTTGTCCAAAATAAATTGAAATTGAAGAACATTTAACAGAATTAATCTTGACCAAGGCCCGATCGAGAAGCGTTGTAGACTTTGTTTCGCTGCGCTCACTCGTCTAATTATTTCTCATGAAAATCGCAATTTTACGATTTTTTGATTTAAAAAAAAATTCTTCGACTTATTTAACACCTAGGCCTAGTAGTACGGCGTCAAATGGTTTTCTGTGCAACTTTTTGGTAAGAATATAGCACCATATATCGTTATGCTCAGGAGGCCTCACAGAATATGAATCGCTTTGGTGCCAGAGCGCCGCCCGCGACTGGGGGCGGGAACGCCGCCCCCAAGTTTGACCACGCTCGGGAATATAAAACGCTCAATTACAGCCAAACGGTTGATCGGACAACAAAGAATCAAGAGGTAAATTATGCTTAAAATGGATGGATTTAGGTAATAAGATACTTATTCATTTTCGCCGCCAGCAACTGGGGGGTGGGGACGCCGCCCCCCAAGTTTACCACGCTCGGGAATATAAAACGCCCAAACACCCAAACGGTTGGTCGGACAACAAAACATCAAGAGGAAAATTATGCTTAAAATGAATAGATTCAGGTTATACGATACTAATTCATTTTCGCCGGCCGCAACTGGGGAGTGCAGGGATGCCACCCCCAAGTTTTCCACGCTTGCGAATATATAACGCTCAAAACAGCCAAACGGTTGGTCGGACAAAAAAAGTTCAAGAGGAAAATTATACCTAAAATAAATAAATTAAGATTATAAGATAATAATTTATTTTACAAGTCGCAAAGTTATTGTTTTATTGATAAAAATAATAATTATAACAGCATTGGCAATGAGTTAATTGTAGAAAAATACAAGTTAAAACAATTATATGGGATTTGATGTTTATTCATATGTTAAAAAGCAAGGACTTTATAATGTAGACTGATTCATCGTTTTGTATATATGGTTTCATTGAACAATACAAAAGACATTAGCTACTCGAAGGAAATAACAGCAGTAGGATGACTTAGGAGTAGGACATGAAGACAATGTTTCCACAATATAAAGTTACAAGTTCAACTATAACCTCAAAGCAGAGAGTTGCATTGTGTTGATTTCTTCATCTTCTTCTTTCTCGTCATCTGAGGGACCAGCGTTCAGGCAGCCATCTTCTATTTCGGAACAACTACACAATTCAGTACACCGAAGTCCATTATTTTTCCATATGCACCTCCCATTACCGCAATTAGTTACACGAACACATTACTGTTTTATGTTATTGCATCTGGTGCCGGTGACAATGTGGTGGTGATGGTATATTATAGTTCTCCATCCCGCTTCTAACCATAGTTCATTGGGTCATGTTCGAGGGGGTTTGCGAATATATCAAATGACAATTTTAGGGCTTGAAGATGGGCTCTTTTGATAGACTGGTCAAGTGTTGCTTCTGTGGGAGGGAGTTTCTCAGATTGAAATCCTTTTTTTTGTGATAAAGCCACCATCGAATATCTGGAATCGACGGACTCCTTGACGGCGCATACAGCATACATGTGAACGTTTTAAACCATTTTCAACACTTTCTGCAAGTTCTGATGTCGTTCCGAGGTCCACAAAGGCAGTTATTACGTCATCTGAAGCACTGTTAAAAGTCGTTATTGCGACTGTTTTACCCTTGCCTACGAAGCTTCCAGTGTTTTCTGCTCCAGAGGAGGCATGGAATCCTGGAAGAGCCGGTGCCTTCTTTACATCCTAGTGCATTGTAAATAGGAGCCAGTGGAATAACTCTTTCTTTAATTCCTCTTCCAGTGACAAACGCTGAGTTCTTTCATAGATAGGGATATCTTCTGATGGCAAGAACACAAGAACAAATACATCGGTGTCCGGAGAGAAAATATGTACTTGGGATGCTCCTCGTACAGTTGCATCAACATCGTGAAGGAACATCTTTGTATCGGTCTCTTCTTGCGAGCATTTTAAGTGCTCCGATTCTATTATGTTCGATTTTGCTTGATTTGACCATGCCACTACAACTTTCTTATGGGTAAGGACTGCGTGATCAAGAATGTTTTCAGATAAGTAAGCAGTCAATTAATTTTTTGTGGAGTTGTGTAACAGGAGTTTTTTCATCTGAATGTGGCCAACGTAAGTGTTATCTTCCACCCTGTAAGCCACAGGGTTAGCTCCACATTGTCTGTTGTACGAGTAGCAGACTTTAGGGACATTGGTACATCATTACGATCAAACACGACGTGCATTACATCATTCATGTACCTATGATCAAGCTGTTTCGCAAATTTATCGGCCAGTTCACTGCATCTATGTCCGCTGTCTTCTTGAACGCTTGTACCTCGGCCATACCATCATCAATAGCTACGCGCATTGAACCACGTTCATAACTATCATTGAAGTCTTGCTGTTGGGAATCGTTTGGAATTTTCTTAAGAATCCCCATTAGAACACTTTTTGAGCAATGGTGCATAGTTCCATCTGCGGGAGACAAAGCTCTTGGAACTGATAACTCATACGAGCCAACAGTCAAGTGAAGGTCTACATCAGGTCTAGATCGGGCAACAACAAATAACCTCAAGAACAATGCTCGATCTTCTTTTAACTAGACTTATTCATTTTTTGTTTCAACAGCAATTTTCTTTCCTGCATTTTTCCACATTTGAAGATTTAACCTCTTCCATGACCATAGATTGTCGTTGCTTGATGTTATCCTGTTATCAACAAAAACTACGTATTTTTCTTGACCTATGACGTTTCTGCTGCAAACATGCATGTTTAATAGGCATGACTCTTTTTGTGATTATATTGATGAGTTGAGTAGAGTCATCAAGAAATGAATTACATGGCAAGTCTCTCAGTGTTTTAGTGAGAGTTTTTACGTTATTGTAGTCTATTAAAAATGAGCAATTGTCATTGTGGTGTCTATTAGTTGATGGATCAACTACGCCTGCGATCTTCTTTGATTCTAGTACTAATCGTGTCATCTCTGGAGCAATTAGAAAGAAGCGAGTCAGTGCATTCGGATTCAATGAAAGCCCTACAATTCCATTTTGCATTGTGCATGCTTCCAATAGAACAAAACTGAACAATGATTTTATTTACAACCCAGTTTCCAGCACTACAATTGACGTATATTTCAGGCGATTTTGTAGGTAGCTCGGCCATCTCTGCTAAATACAATTGAATAACTCTTGTGTAATTAAGTTTATCGCGAGCAAAGAAATATTTTGTCATTGCATCCATTACTTTGTTGATGTGTAATTCCCAATCACCAGAGCGTAAGAATACTGATATTGTGAAAAGACACAGTTCTATTAACATTTGCATGTAGTGAATTAGCGATTTGAACACGGGACGAGAAGAGCATTCTTTTTGGAAATCGTGATTGAGTTCCGACAACCTCAGATCTGACATGGTGTCGTTAAATTCTGCATGTACACTTCAGATGTCATCTTTGTCTCCTGTTTGGCATGCTTTCTTCAAACTCTGCGCTTGACGTTTGCAAGGGTCTTCAAGTTCAGGATATTTTTTAAAGAAAGCATCCATGAACAGACAATGTAATGCGTGTAATGCAATAAAATGGGCATCAATACTACGTTTAACATGTTTCCCATCGAGTATTTTTGACTGTACAAGGACCGTACAACTGAACTTCAATCCAACTTGCATCAATACTACTCCATTGTTTGTGTGTGAAAATAAGTATTGCAGAATGAATTTTATGCCATAACTTAAGTACTACTATGTGCTTCCTAATTTCCTCACTAACGGCAATAAATGTTGCTCCATTAAATTGACACATAGTCGGTATCTTACATAATTTTTGACCAATCATCCGTTTGGCTGTTAAAGCGTTATATGTTCCAAAGCGTGACCATGCTTGGAGGCGGCGTCCCCAGCCCCCAGTTGCGGGCGGCGGAAAAAAATATTATCTTATGACCTGATTCATTTATTTAAAGGATAATTTGCCTCTTTTTTTTCGATCAACGTTTGGCTGTTTTGAGCGTTATATATTCCCAAGCATGGTAAATTTGGGGGCGGCGTCCCCACCCCCCATAACGGGCGGCAAAAATAAATCATTATCTTAAATGACATGATTAATTCATTTTAAGCATAATTTGCCTCTTGATTTTGTGTAAGCCAATCAACCGTTTGGCTATTGGGCGTTTTATATTCCCGTGCGTGGTAAACTTGGGGGGCGGCGTCCCTGCACCCCCCAGTTGCGGGCGGAGAATATGAATTAGTATCTTATTACTTTGATCCATCTATTTTAAGCATAATTTGCCTCTTGACTTTTTGTTGTCCGATCAACCGTTTGGCTGTAATTGAGCGTTTTATATTCCCGAGCGTGGTCAAATTTGGGGGCGGCGTTCCCGCCCCCAGTCGCGGGCGGCGCTCTGGCACCAAAGCGATTCATATTCTGTGAGGCCTCCTGAGTATAACGACATATGGTGCTATATTCTTACCAAAAAGTTGCACGGGAATACGATATACGACCATTTGACGCTGCACTATAGGCCTACATACCGTAAGGTGGGGTGAATAGGAACAGTTTTGTAAGTTAACTTCTTGTTATTTCAACATGAATCATAGTAAACCAATGAGATATTTTTTAAACTAGGAAAACGCTCAAGTCCCGCCGCGTTGTTGGATGAGCGTAATTGGTGCATTGAGCTGCCATGTGCTATGCAAATTGTCTGTTGTTCTGTGGAAAAATCATTATTAAATTAAATTTTTTTTAAATTAAATAAAATAAAAAATTAACTTTTTTTTTTTTTTTTTTTTAATTAATCGTAATTGTTTAAAAAAATCGTAAAATTGAAATTTGTATAAGAAATAATTTCTCGATTGTGCTCAAATTTAACAATAATATATTAATTCATAAAATTAAGGTTCTGCGAAAAAATTATTTCAATCGGATAAAGCATGTAGGTGTTATCAGTCAAAGAATTGTTTAAAAAAAGAAAAAACCCGTAAAATTTCGATTTTTATGATAAATATTTTTTCAATTGCGCTCAAATTTCACAAGAATATCTTAATTCATAAAATAAAGGTTCTGTGCAAAAATCATTAAAATCGGATAAAGCATGTAGGTGTTATAAGTCGATTTTTTTTTTTAAATCGAAAAAAATCGTAAAATTGCGATTTTCATGAGAAAAAATTTTCCGATTGCGCTCAAAAACGTGGCAGTTCTAAGTTCAGAGATTTCGAAGGCCTGCATAAAATTTCATCGCAATCGGAGTATCGGTTTAGCCGGAATCGTGTGGACAAACAGACAAAAATACAAAAAGAAAAAAAAAAAAAAAAAAAAAAAAAAACATTCCGGATTTTTTTCTCCAGTGTAGTAGAATGGAATCTTCGCTTCGCTCGCTACGCTCGCTACGCTCATCCAATTATAGCTATGTGGTTCCTTTAAATAATATAACCAACCATTAACAGAGTATAGGTATATGAATATTTATATTTTATTTTTATTTTTATATTGTGCGTTCCTATTCACCTCCGTGTGGGGTCAATAGGAACAGGGATATAAATATGCCTGAAAATACATATAGATATGCTAGCTGTTCCTATTAACCCTAGCCAGGGGTCAATAGGAACACAAATTACATTTAAAAACTAGGAAAACGCTTAAGTCCCGCCGCGTTGTTGGATGAGCGTAATTGGTGCATTGAGCTGCCATGTGTTATGCGAATTTTCTGTTGTTCTGTGGCAAAATCATTACTAAGTTGAAATTTTTTTAAAATTAAATTAAATTAAATTAAAAATTAACTTTATTTTTTTATTTTTTTTAATTAATCGTAATTGTTAAAATAATCGTAAAATTGCGATTTTTATAAGAAATAATTTCTCGATTGCGCTTAAATTTTACAGTTATATATTAATTCATAAAATAAAGGTTCTGCGAAAAAATCATTACAATCGGATAAAGCATGTAGGTGTTATAAGTCAAAGAATTGTTAAAAAAAAGAAAAAACCTGTAAAATTTCGATTTTTATGATAAATATTTTTTTCAATTGCGCTCAAATTTCACAAAAATATCTTAATTCATAAAATAAAGGTTCTGTGCAAAAATCATTAAAATCGGATAAAGCATGTAGGTGTTATAAGTCGAAGAAATTTTTTAAAAATTGAAAAAAATCGTAAAATTGCGATTTTCATGAGAAAAAAATTTCCGATTGCGCTCAAAAACGTGGCAGTTCTAAGTTCAGAGATTTCGAAGGCCTCCATAAAATTTCATCGCAATCGGAGTATCGGTTTAGCCGGAATCGTGTGGACAAACAGACAAAAATACAGAAAAAAAAAAAAAAAAAAAAAAACATTCCGGATTTTTTTCTCCAGTGTAGTGAAATGGAATCTTCGCTTCGCTCGCTACGCTCATCCAAATATATATCTTGATAATGGAGTCCTACGTTTATAAGATATGTAACTCTTCCCAGATAAAGAGAAATGACAAAGTTCATCAGCTCTCTTAAATGTGCCAATGCTTTTCATAACATTGAGGCTGATTTTCTATTATAAAGGCTGCGGTTGTCAAGTTTAGTCTATTTTTAGAGGGAACTGCAAAATGTAGTGTACCAACTACAAAAAACCTTATGTGAGCCGTTTAAAAAGAGCGGCAATTACAAATTTAGTATTATTTAGAGGAAGTTTTGTTCCTATTCACCCCATAGTTCCTATTCACCCCATGTTACCGGTATGCTTTATCCGATTGTGATGAATTTTTCACAGAACCTAAATTTGATAAATTAATAAAGGCTATTCGTGTGAAATTTGAGCGCAATTGAAAAATTATTTCTTAAGAAAATCGCAATTTTATGATTTTTTTCGATTTTTTTCGATTTTCTTCTTCTTTCTTCTTCGACTTATAACACCTACATGCTTTATCTGATTGTAATGATGTTTTCACAGAACTGGGGTACTGGGTACTGAGGTACTGATTTTTTTTTTTTGAATTTTTTTGCGTAAAATTTTTGTCATACAGGACAATAGTTTATGAGGCATAAAATTGGTGGTCCAGATAGGTAATTTCATGGCAAATTGCCTTTGAAATAAAAATGAAAAATGAAAAAAATTCACAAACAAGTTTAGGCCCCTTCTTCAAAATAGGCCTAGGCCTATTCAAAATCTATTTTTTGTTTTTTTTGTTTGTATCATTGCATTGTTCAGTTTATGCCAATGATTTTGATGTATGAAACTTTATGATCGGACCATAACTTTGGCTTTAAAGTCTCTTTTCAATAAAGACTACAAAATGTATGTTTTTAGCCTGGCACTACAGGGCTATTAAGCCTGACACTCACAGGATTAATATTTCGTAAATAGGCCTATGAAACCTACAAAACCGTTAACGTTTATAATTTAAACTATAAAAGACTGTCACCTGAAAAGGAGTTTGTAGGGGATTCTTTACATTTGTTGCCCAAAATTATTTAGTACTATTTCGTAATATGCATTACCTTAATTAAATAGGCTTGGGCCTCAGGGACGTGAAAAAAAAAACTAGCCTAGGCTACTACAAAACATTTAGGCCTAGGCTAACATCTAGGCCTAACGTTTCTATTTAAATTTTAAAATCTAAAGGACTTTCACCTGAAAAGGAGTTATTATTAAATGTTATCAAAAACACAACTAACAGAAAGTAAAAAAAAACTCAACAAGGATTTGAACCAACGAACCCACACACAGTAGTCAAACACGCTGCCATTCTGCCATACCGCACTGCGATAATAAGCCGCATTAGTAACATGTTAGGTTGTTGTTAGGCCTAACTGGTTGGTTGGTTGGTTGGTTGGGTGGCTGTGGTATTCTTACTAACCTGTCACCCTAAAAATCACTCCTGTGTTTTAATCTGAATTTGTAAGCATTCAAAGGTTTTCAGATAGTGATTTTGCCGCAATAAGGTTATTTAGAGTTTCAGGTGTGTGCGGTGAGCAAATACATTTAATTTAATTAATTTTCTTTATGGGAAATTTTTGTTAACGTCTTCATCATTGTGTACCTTGACGACAAGTTTTAGGCTTAAATACTCATTAAAATAATCATAGATTTTAGTAATTTTTGAGTTCGTTGACATTAAAATCCTTCCCTTATTTTGAAGATCATTGTGAAGCCAAATTTGTATCATAAATTTTTTTTATGAAGTAAATATTTAAAAAAGGATTGAGTTTTGATTTTCTGTCAAAAAATAAAATTGGAACGTTCGCTTGTTATATAAACAAACTTCAAAATATTATTGTTTACTTTTCTGACAGCAGAATTAGGCCTAGGGAATTTGATTTATATTCTTTCGATTATAACATTACAATTTCTTTCATTCGGGTCATTCCATTTAGATTCACCAGATTTAAAAAAAAGTTGTTGCATCATGATTTTTAATTTTTTTCAAATTTTGCATGTTGATACCTATATGTATTAAGATTTCAAATCCAAGATTCTTGATTTTTTGGAATGTACCGTTCACATATTTTAGGCATTTGAGTGTCGCCCCGCGTAGCGTTATTTGCTTTCGTAGCTAGTAGCGGTAAATGAAATAGGTTGAGAACCGTTTGAGATATCAAAATGAAGTAAGACAATATTTACTAAAAATGACAATCTTTCATCAACATCACTTCAATTTTGAACAACTTTAATTTTCTTGCATTACGAGGGCAGCCAAATATTTGACAACGCTTTGGCTTTGGCTATTTCAATAAATAGTTTAATATGGAAGGGTGGAACAAAAAACAAAAATAATTTTTTGTGAGTAAAAACTATGAGTAGCCCTACATACCTGTAAGGTTGTAGAAAAAAAATGTGTTGTTTTAACCCCTTATGCCTGAAAAAAATTCTGAAAATGGAACAAAATCAAAAAGTACCCCTTTGAGGGTGGTTTTTCGACAAAAGGGGTAGGTCCTAAAAAAATTCAAAAATAGCCATAAGTTGCTTGATCATATGAAATTTTAATATAACAAAATTTGTCATGTTGTTTTGCTGGTTTTAAAGTTACAGATTTTACAAACTGTTAAAAAATCGACTATTCGGAGGTCTAGATCTTCACCCTTTGTTAGCTTTGACTATGTTAATTTCTTACTGAGCCACTAAAAGATAGGGTGAAGGGGAATCACTAGGGGAAGGGTTAACCAAGTTTGAACTTGTGATGAGGAATTAACTATGTTTGGGCAGAATGTGTTTGGGTGGGGGGGGGGGTGGGGGGGAAAAACCCTGGACAGGATAAAACACAGCAAAGATACAAAACAGTTACAAAGAGATGTTAGGTTCACTTGTTTGTAATTTAGAAAATGAAACCTGCATGCTACGTGGAGTGCACAAACTGCCCTGGACCTGCAGAGCTTGAAGCAACAATTAGATGCCGTAAAAGATGACGATGATAATTGGGACGAAAATATACAATACAAGCAATGGGTCACCACCGATCGTTGTGACTTAGTGGCGATAACAAAAAATTACAAGACTTTGTGAGTAAGTTAATAGATAAACTCATGATCGAAGAAGCATTCATTTTGTTGCCACTAAACAGGCAGAATATATGAGAACAAAGAAAGAAACTGTAAATCCAGCTGAATGCAAAATAAGTGGAGATTTCTCTGAAAAATTTTACTTTTGTGAGGCAGGAAGAGATACAGAGTTTTCACTTGGGTGAACAACAAGCTACACTTCACTCCATTTGTGATCTACTAGGCTCTACATGGTAGATGAGGCAAAAAATTAGCTAACTTCGAGAAGTGTGTCATTATCAGTGACCACTTGCAGCCATAGTACTACTGCAGTGTATGCTTTTTTCAGAAATTTAGTTCTAGAATTTTTTAAATCTTTTGCTCCCGACGTAAAAAAGTTATTTACTTTAGTGACGGTGCTGCAAGTCAGTATAAAACAAACAAAAATTACCAAAAACTTGTGCCATCACTTTTGAGGATTTTAATTATTATGCTGAAGGGCTTTTTTTTGCCATACCGCATAGCCAAAGGTCCATGCGATGGGATTGGGGGAAAACAGTTAAATGTCTTGTTACGAAAACAAGCCTACAAAGAACATTAGATAATCATATCAAGACTCCTAAAGAGATGTTCGAATTTTGTGATGAAAATGTCAAAGGGATTAAGTTTTTTTTATGTAGCCTAACTTCAGAAACTATGTAAAAGAAGAAAACATCTGGGCTCAACGTTATGACAATGCAGTTGGGGTGCCAAACACAAGATCTTACCATTGTTTCAAACCAATTTGATTTAAAATCCAATGCAAGTATTCAAAACATAAAGCTCCGGGATTATGTTGCCTGTATCTATGATCACAAGTGGTGGTTAGGAACAGTTGCTGAATTTTCGGGGAAAATATGGACTTCAAAATTGACTTTTTCACCCATCAGAACCTAGTAGGCCAACGGTTTTCAAAATGTCAGATAAAGATTCAGTAGGGGTTTGAAAGTGAAACTTGGAAAACATTCTGCGCATTATATTACCTTGGAGTTGTCGACGGCAACGAGACGATCTCATAATACTGTATTAGTAATGCTCTTTGCATGGAGATAAATAGCATGCTATCAGAACCCCAAACTAAGGTCAAGGCCTTTCAAAAAGATTAATGATAATTAATGATTAATGATTAATTATACTATTTTGATTTTTTCAGAATCATTAGAAAACTAAATCTACATTTTAACATGTTTCTACCTTTATTTTACGTGTGTAAATCTTAGTGGTTTTTTAGTATGTACTTTTGTAAAATCTGTAATTTTTAAAACCCCAAGCAAACAACATGACAAAATTTTTGATATATTAAAATTCATATGATCAAGCAATTTGGTATTTTAAAAAATTTTTTGGGGGACCTACCCCTTTTGTCGAAAAACTACCCTCAAAGGGTTACTTTGATTTTGTTCCATTTTCAGAATTTTTTTCGGGCATAAGGGGTTAAAAAAACACATTTTTTTTCTACAACCTTACAGGTATGTAGGGCTACTCATATTTTTTACTCACAAAAAATTATTTGTGTTGTCACCCCTTCCATTTTTAAAAACTATTTATTGAAAGTAGCCAAAAACCCAAAAAGCGTTGTCAATATTTGGCTGCCTCGTAATGCAAGAAAAATTAAAGTTGTTCAAAATTGAAGTGATGTCAATGAAAGATTGTCATTTTAGTAAGAAATATTGTCTTACTTCATTTTGATATCTCAAACGGTTCTCAACCTATTTCATTTACCGCTACTGGGCAATTCCACGGTAACGGAATTACATTTCAGAGAGCTAACAACACATTCAAAAGACAATATTTCAAATAAGGTAACCTTGTATAACTGTTCTATAAACTGACTTACATAGGACTTCAAAATGAACAAAATTTAGCACAAAGTTTATTTTATTTTAAAAATTATTTTAATGAGTTTTCAGGCAGGTTTTTGACTGGTAACGGAATTACGCTGAAAGTGCCATTGTGTCCCTGGTTTAGTTAGTAGTAATTTTTTAAAAACCTGTGAATTGTGCAATAAAAACATCTATTTTGCAGCTTCCCTACAACATCTAGAAGCATAGTACTAACATAAATAACATACCTTCATTAAAAATAATTAAATTACTATTTTTAAAACTGTATTTATATTCGGTAACGGAATTACGACCCCCGGTAACGGAATTACCCCAGCAAATACCATTTAAAAATGCTTGCATGTGGTTTAATTTAACTCTTAATATGGTGTAATGCAAATTATTGAAACCTTTAAAGGGATGTTTGGCATTGGTGATATTTAAACGGGTTTTAAGGTATTTATTTTGGGTTTAACGGAATACAAACCTTGGTAACGGAATTACCCCAGCAAATGAAAATTTTCAAAATGCTTGCATAGGGTTTTTAAATCTAACTCTTAATGATAGTCTAATGAAAAAAAGGGTGATTACAAACAAGGGAGTCTACTTTTTCAACATTTAACACTGTTTTTGAAGCAATAGTGTTCGTAATTCCGTTACCGTAATTCCGTTACCAAGAAATATGGAGTAAATACATATTTTTAAAACTATTTTTGATTTAAAACTTCCTTATTTTAGTGAAACATTAGAAGAAAACTACTTTTTTTGTCAATTAAGTGTACAAACACATATAAAATTTTAAAAATTATTGATTTTTGGTAACGGAATTACATTGGGAAACAGTGTATTGGTAAAAAGAGTTAAATGGCTAAAGTTTCGGAACAATATTTAAACTATTTTTGTTTTATCTTGTTATTACAACTTGTAAATGTTGAAAGGTGTATAAATGGGACTATGTTTTTTCTTAAATACATACCCAAAATTAAATAACCATAATATTTTCTTACAATTTTCTCCAACCTGCAATGGTATAGTGAAAATTAAAAGGGATGCCCAAAAACCCAGAAAAAAATATAATTTTATGGACTTTTATAAATTATTTCCAAAGCACAACATATTAATTTACTTAAATTTTCATGAAATACATTTCTATAAAAATATTTAACTTTCTCTAGTCAGGGACACTTAGCTGTGGAATTGCCCTAACTAGCTACAAAAGCAAATAACGCTACGCGGGGCGGCACTCAAATGCCTAAAATATGTGAACGGTTCATCCAAAAAATCTAGAAACTTGGATTTGAAATCTTAATACATATAGGTAGGTATCAACATGCAAAATTTGAAAAAAATTAAAAAACTCTTGCACCACTAATCTGGTGAATCTAAATGGAATGACCCATTCATAATGGCTAAACCAGTAGTTAAACGTTGTACCGTATGTAATTTGAAAAAGAACAATAAAACTAAACGCCTAGAGTGCTCGGTATGTGAAGATATTTTCCATCGGGTAGGCCTATGTATAAATATGAGCAATGAAACATTCGATTCAATACTTGGACCATGGGAATGTAATAAGTGTATAAAACAGTTTATAAAAACAGCAAGTGCCTTTAATGTGGCGTTCAAGATGTCTATGAACGAAGAATCGAACAAGAAGAGTTTCGCCGAGAAAGGTATTGCATGAATTGTTTTTTTCCCCTCTAAGTGTACATGAAATTAAAAGGACAAATCTTTTAATATGGATGTCGATTTTAAAAAAGCCTCAAAGTATGAATGATGAGTTGCTAAAGGTTTTGCTGTATTGCCAAAAGGAATGAAGCTTGGACATCTCCAATATACGTAAATTGGATAAAGGATATAGATCAGTTGAGACTTTAGTTATTCTTGACACGTATAATTTTGATATATTATGCTTGCTGTGAAACATATCTAGATGAGTCGTTCCAGACGGTTTTATTTCTGTTTACAATTATAAATGCTAAGAAATTTTATCGTGAAAGGGTAGGGGGAGGGTTAGTTATTTTTATTGCTGAAAAAGTTCATGTCTAGTGTAATTGAGTGTAAAGTTAAATTTTCCGATAAAATGTTGATTGCAGTCAGTTCAATTCTGGCTTCCGAATGTAAAGCCAATGATTTTTACAGCAGTTTATAAAGCTCCACCACGTAAAGTTAGAAGAATTTTCAGATTGTTTTGATAGTTTAGTAAATAATTTAAAAATTTGGGAAACTAAGGAATTGTTTTTTTTAGGTGATTTCAACATTGATTGAGTAAGAAGACATTACCAGAAATTAATTTCAAATTTCTCACTAGATCACATGGATTGGTCCAATTGATAAAGTCTGTTACTAGGGTTAATAATAGGTCAGCTACTTTAATTGATCATGTTTATGCAAATCAACAATGAAAAATATTATTCAGTCAGGTATTATAAGTGTAGGATTAAGGATCATGAATTAATTTATTGTGTTCGTAAGATTAATAAGCAAAAATTTCTTCCTAAATTTGTAAATACTAGAAATTATAAGAATGTTTATTGGAAGCAAAGGTGAGATGACGATATCTTAAGTGGTCCCATTAACCAAAATGGTATGGCGGTAAATGCAGATGATAAATTAGAAAAAGTTTGTTAAAGTAGTCGTAGAACCTCTAAAGAGCATGCACACCCCTTGAAATAAGAGTTAAAGGAAGCAGCCCCATGGTTACAGCAGAGATTGGAAATCCATGCATAGGAGAAGACCACTTGCGCAAAGAATTCAAGATTTTAGAAGGCATTCAACGTGGGAAAGGAATACAAGGAAAGTTAGATATAAGGTAAATAATCAGATTCGTTTTTCTAAGCGTGAGCATTTTAAGTCTTCTTTTGGATAATGATATTTCTTCAAAATCTTTATGGTCAGTTTATAATAAGTTGACAGGTAACAAAGAGAAAAAAGAGTGTAGCATAGGCCTCATTGACAGAGAATGGGTATCCTACACGTCTAATCCAGACATTTGCTGTTTGTTACAAAAAAGTTTTGTTGTGAAGGATATAGATTTTTCCAGTGAAATTGGTAAGTTTAAAGATTTAAATAGAAGAGAAGCAGAGGATCTCCCGCATACAAATGTTAAAAATAGGTAATGAAGAAGTCATTTCAACAATTAAAAAGCCTTAAAATTAGAAGCTCCGCAACAATTCAAGAGATTCCAGCATAGTAGGCCTATTTAAGAAATGCGCATCAATAGTCGGATTTTTAGCGTATCTAATTTCCATTTCTTTCTTGTAGGTGATTTCCCAACACAGCTGAAAATTTGGGAAGGGTAATGCCTATTTAGTATAAGGGTAAAGGTAAAAAGAGTGATAGGAATTCTTATCGACCTATATCAACTCTTCCAATTGTAGGGAAAATTATTGAAAATATTTTACCACAAGAGGTTTTACATGAAATGGATGCATCTGAAGGTTTAAGTGCAAACAGCATGGTTTCAGGAAAGGTAGGTCAACGCAAAGTGCCCTTCCCAGCATTTACGATTTTATCTATATAAAGGGATTTTAAACGTAATGGTAAGGTGGAGCTGTCTTTTGATCTTAGGGAAAACATTTGATTCAGTACTTTTTTTACCTCTTTTAATAAAATTAAAAACAGGTATAACGTAAGTCCTTATTTGTTATCAATTTTGCGGATAATTTTTTAAATAGAAAAAAGTTTATAAATCTTGCAGAATATAGCTCAAAAGTATTCAATATATTTTGTGGAGTACCCCAAAGGATCAATATTTGGACCCCTGTTATTTATTCTTTATATAGATGATATATCTACTATAATGGGAGACATCAATTTTTATCTTATTGCTGATGACTTGATCTTTTATTTAGAAGGTGTGGATGTCGAAGAGATCGGAAGACGTCTTCAAGAAGTTCTAAAGAGGATGGATGATTGATTGGTTTAAAACTCAGGAACTTGATATTAATTTTAGCAAAACAAATTTTATGATTTTTCATAAGGCTAATGATAGAAGCATGAATGATATTCATTTGACGTTAAATTGTAATGGTAAATTAATTTCTAGAGTGTATGAATTTAAATATCTTGGAGTTTTCTTAGGTTGTACCTAATTTAAATTTTAAGAAACATTATGAATATGTTGTAGGCCTAATGAAGTACATCAGTACCTAATTGGAATTATAAGTAGAATGAAGAGGGTTTTTAACGGGGAGAAGTTTAGGTTACTTGTAGATTCTTATATCACTCTGTTATTGAAATTTTGCTTAGTGGTTTGGGCAGTAAGACCTTCTACTGAGTATGTTTTACTCCAGAAGAGAATTGGACCATCTGTTTTATTCATTTCCCTTGAGCCAAGATTTGCAGTCTGATTTTTTCACGATTGAGGAGAGGATGAAGTATAGCGTTGCAGCGTGCTGGTAAATACATACAAGTATTGAAAGGTGTTTTTAGGTATTCTACCAAATATTTTTAAAATTGTTGATCGTGATAGAGAATTCTACTTAATAAACTCATTGGAAGTTCCTAGATTAAATTCTGAAGCATTTAGAAAGTCATTTATGTACAGAGGCGTATCCTATGGAATTCAATTTCTTATGAATTAGACGCCAGTTTACTGATCTAGGAATTGTACAATTAATAGTAAAAATTGAAGCAATGATAATGAATCAAAGAGCAAAGAATTGATTTTTTCTATTTATTGTAGGTTATTGTCTGTGTATTTGGTAATGTTAATTTACCTTCATAAGTTCTTGTTAATGGGTTTTTCTTTCTTTGTTTGTTCATTTTTGCTTTGATTTATGATATAAACAATGTATTTTCAAATATTTTTCTGCGTAGATTGTTGGTTGCCGCCCCATGATGGAGCTTTTCAACTTGAGTTAGGTGTCCTGGATCATTGCTGTGATCAGTTTGACATGAACAATTTTAAATAAATTATATATATATCTGATATAGGGCCTAATTATAGGCCTATATATGAGTCAAAAATTTTTTTGGGCTAAAATGTTATCAAGATTTGAACACAAAAATGAAGATTGATCACAAGAATAAAGATTTCACGTTCGGTGGTTTTCCGGAAAGTTTTGATTATACTCCCTGATTTGCTGTTCCTGATTTTTGGCAAACCTCATATTCGTTTGAGTGGGATCGTCCCAAATTATCAGTTTTTATCTTCGGGTTTTCTTTTTAATGTTTTTTTTCTTTTTTCCCCCCTTTCTTTTTTTCATTCTACACCCTTTTTTTCTTTTTATTCATTCATTAAATGAATATAATTTTTTTTTATTTGTTACCCAAAAATTTTTGTGTTTAAATGCATTGTTGTTGTACCGGTAATGCTACTATTTCAAATATTTACGAAATGTATTTTATGTTGTTTCTGCATCTATGTAATTAGATTTATTTAGTTGTCCTCCTTTGTAAATCAGTTTTTATAAACTGAATAGGATAGACGTTAAATAAATAAATAAAAAATAAAATAAATAAACGTAGGTAGGCCTAAGAATAATTTTTCGAAACGTTCGGAAGTAAGAATAGAATATAAACTCAGATTTTTATTGGGGTAAGTGGAAATTTAAGTCTTTTCTTTGCTCATCCAAGTAGGCCTACCTAGGCCACGTCTGTATGGCAACTCAGGCCCTCTACCTGCTCTACTAGGGCCTAGGCCTAGCTAGGCCTAGGCTAGCGCAGTCGCTAAATAGAGATTGAATTGAATTAAATGATGTGTGTTGGGTCAGAATTACACAATAAAAACCATAGGCCTACCTTATCAGCACTTCTTTCTTTGGTTGGTAGGGCTAGCCCCCAACTGTTTAACACAGTTATATAGGGTACTTCTTCGGTTGGGGCGTTCCAACTATCTTTAGGCCGCGCCGCTCCTCGTTTCTTAAAATACTCTACCTACAAAACCTTTAACGTCGCTATTAAAATATAAAGTACTTTCAACGCAAAAGGACTTTCGTTTGAAATCGCAACGTTATAGGTTTTGAAGGTTATTTTTGTTGTTGTTGGTTGTTGTGTTGATAGTTGGACCGCCCCAACCGAAGGAGTGCCGATATTAGGGGAAAACAAGGTTAGGGGGGGCGCAAAGCGCGTATGTTTTACAATATTATCATTACAAATTATTATTATTAATAAAAAATACGCGCATCGCGCCCCCTACCCCTAACTTACTTTTCCCCTTGTTAAAACAGTTGGGGGCTACCAACCGAAGAAGTAGGCCCTAGGGCTAGGCCCTCCCTACCACATAACCTAGACCTAGGCTTTAGGCCTATGGAACTCTTTTGGTTGGTATGGACAGTTTTTGATCAGTAGGCCTAGGTACTTTAGATTTAAAATAGCGACGTTAAAGGTTTTGTAGGTACTTTAGATTTAAAATAGCGACGTTAAAGGTTTTGTAGGTAGGCCTACACATAAAAAAACGCGGTGGATATTCGCGCGGGCAGCCGTACGACTAGTGCAAAATTATTCGTACAGTCAGCCGTACGATAAGGCCCTACCACCTAACTAGGCCAATAGCATCAAATATCACAGTGCATTGTGGCAGGCCGCAGGAGTGGTAGCGCGTCCGAATTCTATGCGAAAGGTCGGCGGTTCAAATTTTTGTTTGGTTGTTTTTTTTCACCATTCTATTTGGGTCCATGTTTTTTCTGCAAATGATTTCGCTACATTCGGCCCCGTCGCAAACACAATTCTAGATGATAAAAGCGTTTAAAAAGTGCTAGGCCTAGGCCTATTTTAAGGAAAAGCCTTATCTCTACACCTCGACGTGTAGGTAGGCAGCCTAAAAAGGACTTTTGTTTAAAATAGAAACGTTAAAGGTCTTGGAAGGTTTTTTGGAACTCTTTCGGTTGGTATGGACAGTTTTTGATCAGTAAGTACTTTAGATTTAAAATAGCGACGTTAAAGGTTTTGTAGATAGGCCTAGGGCCTACTTTAGATTTAAAATAGCAACGTTAAAGGTTTTGTAGGTAGGCCCTACACCTAAAAAAAACTGTCCATACCAACCGAAAGAGTAGGTAGGCCTACCGGTTTTTTGTTGTTAATAAAACAGCAAAAGAGGACGACGACAACCGAAAAAGGACTTTCGTTTGAAATAGCAACGTTAAAGGTCTTGGAAGATTTTTTTGTTACTAAAACAGCAAAAAAGGACGACACTTTTATTACGGCGCGCCTTTATCCAATCAGATCATTGACCGTAGGCCTAACCGAATAATTTTTGCACTAGTCGTACGGCTGACCGTGCGAATATCCACAGCCTAAAAAAAACTGTCCATACCAACCGAAAGAGTAGGCCTACCGGCTTTATAATCTCCTAAAAGGTAGGGCTATAATAAAAATACTAGGGCCTACTAGGCCTAGACCTAGGCCTTCAAGAAAGTCGGCACTCTTTCGGTTAAGAATGGCCAACTTTTCACCACTTGTAAACTGTGTTGTGCTTGTGGGTGTTAAAGGTTTTGTTTAAAATAGCGACGTTAAAGGTTTTGAAGGGATTTTTTGTTTTTAGGATTTTTTTTACTATGTTTTGTAAGGTTACTTACAGTGACTACGTATTACAGCACGTTTAATTCGCATTAAACGAAAGCACTTTGGTTCAAAACGATTGCCGAGTCTGATATACATATCGAATTTGACCCAAAGCGATTCCGATCCAATTCACTTTAGGGAAGCGAGTTGGAGTATTCGATCCGAAGGCTTGAACCTGATATACACTTAAAAGGGCCCGGTTCCTTTAACCCCCCAGGGGCCCACGCCACCCTTCGCCCCACCCCTTCCTTTGGGGGGATTTTGTTGTTTTTTTTTTCAAGCTTTGGGGGCGAAATAGGGCTTCCCTTTTTCCCCGCTTCACATTCCCCTTTTGAATTCTAAACCCTTTGGGGGGACTTTCAAAGCTAGTAAAAAAGAAAAATTTTTTAATTTTTAGGCGAAAAGGGGTTTTATGGCGGGCCTGTAGTGAAACCCATGTTGGGACCCAAACTTTAAAAACAAAAAACCCTTTTGGGGGGTTTTTGGGATATCCCGGTGGGGTATTTTCCAAAAAGGGGGGGGGATTCCTTTTAAAGGGGCGTTTTGGGGAACAAACCGCTTTGGACGTCCTTTTAATACGTAGTAAATTAGTGAAGGGGGCTCGGGGGGCCCTTTGTTTAATTTTCCCCCACCCCGGGGAGGGGGCCAAAAGGTTTGCGCCCCCTTTTCGCAAACTTTGGGGGCCTAAAACCCCCTTTTTTACTTTTTGTTTTTTTTTAAACAAGCTTAAAAGGGAAACCCTTTGGGGAGGTTCCCCATTTTTTTTCATTCCATACAACTAGAAATAAAAAATATAAATCTTTGGCAGGGGTTTTTGGGGCCGACTTTTTTTGAGAGAAAAAAAGTGGGGGGCCCCGTTTGACTGTTTTCGGTTTTTAAGAAATGGGGGCCAAACTTTTTTAAAAACCTTTTTTAAACTGGGGTTGTTTTTTGTTTTTTTTAAAAGGTTTTTGAAGGTTTTTTTTTTTTTTAAAATAGCGACTTTAAAAATTTTGAATTTTTTTTTTTGTTTTAAAATAGCGACTTTTAAAGGGTTTTTTGGGTTTTAAGGTTATTTAAACATTTGGGGGTGTACTGCTCGGGGGGGAATTTGCGGGTTTTGAAAAATTTGTCCATTTTTTTAACCAAAACGGGTTAGCCAAACCAGAAAGTCTAGGCCTAGGGGGCCTGGCTACCCTACCCTATTTTGGGAAAAGGGGGAAAAATACAAAAAAGGGTACCCCTACCCTACCTAAGGCTAGGGCCTGGGTTTAGGTTTAGCAAAGGGGGCAAAGGCCTGGGGCCTATCCCCTTGGGCCCCAAAGCAAAGCAAATGGGTTTTTTAGGGCCTAGCTAGGCCAAAGGCCTGGGCCCTAACTTTAGGGGGCCCATTTTTTAAAATAAACTTAAATCTTTTTTTAGCCCAAAGGGGCTAGGCTAGAAACGCAAATTTTCCCAAAATTTCCCGGGCCTTTTTGGAACTTTTTAAAATAATATAAACTTTTTTTGTGGAAAAATTTTCTTTTCCCCCTCCATTTTTGACGGGCCACCGATTTTAAACCTTAATATTTTGAAAGGGTTTCCCGCTTTTTGGGAAAAGGCCCCTCGGTTTGGCTAGGCAAACGCCTGAAAGTCCACTAAACGATTTTTAAAACCCCTTTTTGGGAAAAAATAAAATTTCAAACTCAAACATAACTGGGTTTAAAAAAACGAGCATTTCAAAACACGAGACCATGGGGGCCTATTTCCGCTGACATTTAGAAAATTTTTTTAAAACAAATTTTTAAAAGAGCGCCAGCCAATGAAAAAGGGGGGAGAAACGCTATTGACGCCTAGGGAGCTTTTCCCAAATCGGGGGGCTGAGACTCGGCAAAAATTTTCGGGGTTTTTGGTTGTTTTCCGTGCGGGTTTTTTCCACAATGGGCCAGGACGCTAGATTAAGCGCCTGTCAAAACGATTGAAAAAAATCGCGCGATTTTTGGGGCTGGGCGGGGGAGAAAACTCTCTAATTTTTTTTAAGTTCGGGTTTTGGGGGTTTCATCAACTCGGTTTACCAAATTTTTACAAAAAAAACCCGCAATTTTTTTCTGCCAAAAATGCCAGGGCCTGCCCAAGGGAGCCCAAAAACCCAAACCCCCTTGGGTATTTTCTCTTTCAAAAAGGCAAAGGGTGATTTTGGGGAACCCTCTTTTTTCCAAACCCCCCACTCCACAACTCTCGGCCCCACAGAACCAAAGTTTAAATTTCCGTTCATTGACAGAACCGAAAAGGGTGTTTACCTACATCCTTTGTTAAAATTTTGTAAACAAAAAAATCTTCAAAACTTATGAATTTTTTCTTTTTCAAACCCCTAAATGGTGGGAAAAATAAATCAAATTTTTTTTAAAGGTCACCCCAAAGGGCCGGGTTTTGGACCTGCGGTATTAGTACTTTGAAAATAATACATTTTTTTAGCATTTTATTCTACGTTCTGTAATGTTTTCCCCCCCCGTTCTATCATCTTTCCTTTGGGCTATGTCTCCTTCCATATTTACCTGTATTTTTTTAATTGCTTTTCTTTGCAAACCCTCCAGTGGGGATGGGGGGGGGGGGGGGGGGGGGCGATCGCCCCCCCCCCCCATGATTCTTTAAAAATTAAAAAAAAAAGATTTTATTATTTTATTGTGCACGCATCAAATGCACTCTAAAAACCTGATTTTCAAAATTTTCGCCTGCGGCGCTATTTATTTAAAACTCCTAATAAATAGTAGGGGAGCAACCTGCATCTCGTAGGCTATTTGTGAAAGGAGTATAGCGGTGAACGGATTATTTTAGTTAGCCATCGAGTATTTTCCCCTTCCTGGCACTTCGAGAAATGCTGCAGAGGGCGTCGGCGGCGTCGCGACGCCAACAGCCTTTATTGGGCTTTTAAGTCAATAACTATTTACCTGACAGAAAAATTTGTAGGAAGTAGATTGTAGAGAATCAAGGGGTGAACACTTGTGTGCAGTTTCATTGCTCTAGAGCACAAATGAGGTGGCGCCAGGAGCGTCGCGACGCCTCTTACACTATTTTGCCTTTAACTCCTAAAACGCCTCATTTATCAGAAAAATTATGAGAAACTTTTTTGTAGGAAATATAAATTGGAGTGAAACTACGTAAAATTTATGTTGTTTTGTGTCAGTAATTAACAAAATTATGTGTAATTAATGAAAATATGTATATATGGAAATCACATTTACAGTGATTTTGCCTTTTTTTTTCAAATTAAAACGTCTAAATTATGACTATGAAGATGGTAAATATGGCAAATATAATTATATTTTATTATAATAATATGTAGGAAATAGGTATTTATTAATAATAAATGTACCGTACCTATAATTACAAAATAAGGTATAATTCTAAATATTATTTTTTGTAACGTTTTTTTCTCCCGTTTTAACGTAGAAGCGGATGTTTTTCTCACAAGACGTGAACATTGCAAACGTTGTGACCCATGAAAATGTAAAAACATTTTTCATCCACATTCCCAAAGCATTTAATACGATTCCACTATGGTCTTCTTATAATTAAATGATGACTAATTAACACCTCTCACCCGATTCGGTGCTGCCCCTCTAATCACTGCACTAGGCACACGAGTGACCGTCCGCGGTGGCTCATACGATTGGGGCGTAGGTCCAAACGCGTGACTTCAGGGGGAATGTGGGTTCGAGCCCCGCAAAAGGGCATGGTTTTTTGTTGTCCAAAACACTTCAAAAATTCAAAACTTCTCTAACGAGATGGGGAAAGAGTAAATCATCAAGAAATCACACCAGCATAGGGGTTTAATACCACTGCTAGAAAATAGAAACAACAAAAACAAAAAACAACAACACACGAGTGGTCAACAACGCTGAAACAAGCTCAAGGAATCTATACGCAAAGAGTTGGGTCCGTTAAACGGTGATTTCACTTGATGTTGGCTTGTACGTCCCTGCAAAACAACCTCAAATGCACAGAAGGATCTAAAATAACATTATTCTTCGTACAGGAGAACTACATACTGTGATGGATATGCTGAGACGAGGTCAATTGGATCTTTTATGCCATAGGGAAAAATAGTGTACTGATAACGCGTGGATTTGAAGAGGGTTTATATGGAACTGCTACTGTTCGTCAATACGGGGACTGGTAAACATGTCAACAGGGAAGTTTGAAGCTCACTTGAACACCCCCCAGAAGTGAAGGGCCCAAGTTTCTGTGTATGGTAACAGGTGATCAGAAAGCACGCAAAGGAGGGGATGTTGGTGCAATAAAGAAAGCAAACAGTGATGTTTTGAGTGAGTTCGATTCAATAAAGTTCAGATATATGTTAATAAGTTTGAAACAGAAGGTTGTTCTCGACCTTTGTTTAAAGCTGTTATATTCAATACATGAAAATGGTAGTTGAGCTATTGTTTTTTATACGAGCTGTTCTTTACAGGTGACTGGTTTTTTTCACTTGTCTTCATTAGAATGCTAGTCAAGTATGTCTTTGCTCACGATAAAAGGAATTATGCTCGTTTTGATCCCACTTTATCTCGCCGAGATGAGAGAGATAGAGTTTAATGCGCCAGATACCTGGAAAGAGTTCATCGAAGGAAACGGGGTTGTTAAAAAATGAAATCGGACCATTCTGTGCTATCGGAGATCATGTCCTCGAGCAAATAATCCGGACTCTGAAGGTAGAGGATGGTCCTTCTTGGGATTAACACTTAACCCGGTGGCTCGCTCAAGATTCTTTCTCATAGCTCCTGAAATGGCAAGACTCTCTGGAGAATCGTACCATTTAGATAACTTGGAATCATTGGTGTCATAAAGACATCATAGGCACACTCGTGCGTCAAAGGATAGACAAACTACTTAAACAGGAAAAAATGGTTGGGCATTTTCAGAGCGTTTACCAAACCATTACTGTCAATTTAAATGAGTTATTAATTTGGCAACTTTGGTAATGACTGGGAAAAAGTTGTTTATGATTAGTTGCGACAAATTACGTGGAATCAAGAAAATGAACGAATTTGTAACGAAACGCATTCAAAGCAACACAGTTTAATGTTTGGTCTCCGATAAAAACATTAATCTGAAGACGTGGAAAACGACAAACAAAAAGATTCAAATCAAGACTAAAAATGAAATCATCGAACTTAAAAAAACATCTAACGTGATGACGAGAATGCTTGTAGCTAGGTCAAGAACCTGAATTAGATTTGAAAGAACCATTGGTGTGTACAAAATTCTCCTGTTGTTCCCCGATCATTATTTCCATTGATGGTACCTTACACCACTGCTCTATGAAAAGTCACTTGATGGCTATTTGGGGGGACTTAATTATAAATAAAGTGGGCAAAATTACATAAACGTAAACGCCGACAGCTGTGAAGCAATGTTGACAGTCGCGATAATAAACGGAATGGCAGAAGTTCAATCTCTAACTAAACATCCCAACACAACCACTTGCGTTCAACTTGCCGATCTTTTATAAGTCCGCTGCACAGTAAATTTAGTGTTGACAGACCCTGATGATTTGCAGCCACAATATTATGGATGGGTGCTGAAAGAAGCCGAGTTTCAAGCTGTTACCACTCTCCTTTCACCTGGCCAACTGCAGTGGTGCAATTAATAAAAAGTAATTTCTCGAAATCAAAGTGTGCCACAAGATGCAGTTTCAGGACACAAAAAACTAGCGTGTACTGAACTTTGTGGTTGCACAATGAAGATGACGAGGATGGAGAGTGTCAAAACACTACAACTCTGAATACAGACACAGAAGACGAGAGGATGACTTTTGGGAAAAGTAAGTGGTGGATTTTAACAATACTTTCAGTAACGGGAGTACACATTTAAACGTATTTTGTAAAGTATCTGTGTTTTTTCAGGTTGTTTATTGCAAGACGTATGAATCATCAAGGAAGACTCAGAGAAAAAAAATTAATTTTCTTAATTCAACTCATAATTAGAATTATACTTTATTTTTAGTAATTATAGGTGCCTTAAATCATTAAAAAAAATGCATACATATTTTAATATAAAAAAAATATTTGCCATATTTACCATCTTCATAGTCAGTTATAAATTTTAACGTCGAAAATTTGAAAAAAAGGCATGGGTTACTGTGAATGTGATTGGCCATATATACATATTTTTCATTAATTACACATAATTTTGTTATTACTGACCAAAAAAAACATTACATTTTATGTAGTTTCACTCCAATTAATATTTCCTACAAAAAAGCTTCTCATAAGTTTTCTGTTAAAAGAGGCGTTCAGGAGTTATAGCAAAAAAGTGAAAGAGGCGTCGCGACGCTCCTGGCGCCACCTAATTTGTGCTCTATAGCAAAGAAACTGCACACAAGTGTTCACCCGTTAATTCTCTACAATCTACTTCCTACATATTTTCTGTCAGGTAAATAGTTATTGACTTAGAAGCGAATAAAGGCTGTTTGCGTCGCGTCGCCGCCGAGGCCCTCTGCAGTATTTCTCGAAGTGCCAGGCAGGGGGAAAATACTCGTATGGCCTAACTGAAAAAAAATGCCGTTTACCGCTATACTCTTTCACAATAGCCTACGAGATCGAAATCATACAGGTTGCTCCTCTACTAAAAAATCAACTTTCCTGAACGTTGTCAGAATAAATAATCAGTTTGCCTCTGAAATGTGTCTGCATCAGTGTACTTCGATTTATTAAGTTGTCCTCCTATGTGAATCGTTTTTTAACTAAATAGGATATAGACGTTTAATAAATAAATAGAATGATGAATTGAAAATAAGATCAAACGTTTATAATAATGTTGCAATCTAGGCCAATGCTGTAAATTGTAAGCTCGACATGACGACAAAACGTGCACACAAACTACATTGTTTCCGTATTGCATTCCGCCCACCATTTTTTTCTAAAACGCACCAAATGCACTCTAAAAACCTGATTTTCAAAATTTTCGCCTGCGGCGCTATTTATTTGAAACTCCCAATAAAAAATATCAACTTTCCTTTATGTTGTCAGAAATAATCAGTTTGCCTCTGAAATGTGTCTGCATCAGTGTACTTCGATTTATTAAGTTGTCCTCCTATGTGAATCGTTTTTTAACTTAATAGGATAGACGTTTAATAAATAAATAGAATGATGAATTGAAAATAAGATCAAACGTTTATAATAATGTTGCAATCTAGGCCAATGCTGTAAATTGTAAGCTCGACATGACGACAAAACAAATTGGTGCACACAAACTACATTGTTTCCGTATTACATTCCGCCCACCACTTTTTTCTAAAACGCACCGAATGCACTCTAAAATATGATTTTCAAAATTTTCGCCTGCGGCGCAATTAATGGGGGGCTCCGCCCCCCATACCCCCCGTGAGTCCGCGCTAAGTCCCTTTCCCACGACTCTACATGCACACGCAAATCGCCCCCCCCCATGATTATGTCCTAGATCCGCCACTGGCACCATCTCTATAGCTTCAGTATGTATTTTTGAGTGGGGGTCCCACACTACCCCAGCATACTCTAAACAAGGTCTAACAATTTCAATGTATGTTTTCTCCTTTACCTTTTCACTACATCCTCTCAAGTTTCTCATAACAAAATTTGTTTGTTTATTTCCCTTACATATAACTTGGCTTACGTGCAATTTTCACGATACTCTAAACTTTCTCCATCAAAGCATATAGTGATAAACATTAGTTTTATGCTTGAATGTAAATTTAGTTAGCTGACTCTTAGCTGCATTCATTTTCATTCTATTGGCCTTGATCCATTCCACTATTTTGTCAATAGCTTTTTGAATTCTGAGACAATCATCCATATTGTTAATTCTCATATATAATATGCAATCGTCTGCAAAAAGTCTTCCAGACCTCTATCCCTATATCTTTATGAATATTAGAAATAGAAGTGGGCCAAAAACACTTCCCTGTGGAACCCCTGATAAAACAGCTACTTCATCAGAATATTCATCACCTACTTTAACTACTTGCACTCTTCCTGTGAGCCACTCATATATCCATTTCACTATTCTTGGGTCAATTCCAAATTTGTTTATTTTACTCATTGGATGAGCGTAGCGAGCGTAGCGAGCGAAGCGAAGATTCCATTTCACTACACTGGAGAAAAAAATCCGGAATGTTTTTTTTTTCTTTCTTTCTTTCTTTCTTTCTTTTTTTTTGTATTTTTGTCTGTCTGTTAACACGATTCCGGCTAAACCGATACTCCGATTGCGATGAAATTTTATGGATGCCTTCGAAATCTCTGAACTAAGAACTGCCACCTTTTTGAGCGCAATCGAAAAATTATTTCTCATGAAAATCGCAATTTTACGATTTTTTTCGATTTTTTAAAAATTTCTTCGACTTATAACTCCTACATGCTTTCTCCGATTGTAATGATTTTTTTCACAGAACCTTAATTTTATGAATTGATATATTCGTGTGAAATTTGAGCGTAATCAAATAATTATTTCTCATGAAAATCGCAATTTTACGATTTTTTTTATTTCTTCGGCTTATAACACCTACATGCTTTATCCGATTTTAATGATTTTTTCCTTTTTTAAAATTACGATTAATTAAAAAAAATTAAGTTAATTTTTTATTTAATTTGATTTAATTTTTTTTTTAAATTCAACAAAGTTCTGATTTTTTCACAGAACAACAGAAAATCCGCATAACACATGGCAGCTCAATGCACCAATTACGCTCATCCAACAACGCGGCGGGACTTAAGCGTTTTCCTAGTCAATATATCATGAGGTACCATATCGAATGCCTTGGGAAAAATCCAGTAGTATTGCATCAACTTCCCCTTTACTGTCAACCTCATCAGACAAATCCTGAATAAGGCTCGCTAATTGACTTTCACAAGAATAGCCTTCACGAAAGCCATGTTGAGTGTTTAACAGATGCCATTTGTTTCAATTGGTATCTTATATATCTAGAAATCATAGTCTCAAAAACTTTACATACACTACTAGTATGACTTACTCGCCTGTAGTTTTCAGCCCTATCTTTTTTCCCATCTTTGGGTATTGGAGAAACCCATGCAGATTTCCAATCATCTGGTATTTGCTCATTATTTATAGAAATTTGGAATAACAACTGTAAATAGGGAATGATCGCATTGCCCGCTAACTTTATGAAATCATTTGAGATGCCATCCAAACCCGGTGTTTTGTTGCTTTTCAAGCCATTAATTATACTTCTTGACCTATACTTTTTTGACTAAATGTAAAGACAGTTTCATTCTGGCACTCGTTATTAACTAACTTCCCTATTAAACACTAGGGTACCTTTTCCCCAAATATGCTAGAGCATAGTGATGATTTAACACATTTTGCTTTCTCTTTATCGTCTGTTATTGTCTTACCGTTCTGCTGAAGCACAGGTATATACGATTCTTTCTTCCCTTCTTGCTTCTAATGTGATTATAGAATCTATCAAATTTACTTTTTTCATTAGCGCTACTTTCAAGCAAATTTTCCATGAACCTATTTTTCACTTCTTTCTTTAGATGTAAAAGCTGTTTACTACATTCATTAAATCTTCGGCTGTTAATCTTCCTGTTAATATATAATTTACTGCATTTCCTCTTAAGCAGTTTAATTTTGTTTGTATAATACACAGGATCCGGGTTTTTCTTAAGCCTCTTTTGAGGAATAAATAATTGAGTGGCTTCACTCACAATTATTTTAAAACACTTTCCAGTAATGTTCAATGTCTGCTCCTTCACTTATAGCCCATTTGTTGGTGCAATTGATAAAATCTGTTACTAGGGTTAATAATAGGTCAGCTACTTTAATTGATCATGTTTATGTAAATCACAATGAAAATATTATTCAGTCAGGTCTTATAAGTGTAGGATTAAGTGATCATGAATTAATTTATTGTGTTCGTAAGATTAATAAGCAAAAGTTTCTTCCTAAATTTGTAAATACTAGAAATTATAAGAATGTTGATTGGAAGCAGGTAAATGAAGATATATCAAGTGGTCCCATTGACCAAATTGGTATGGCGGTAAGTTCAGATGATAAATTAGAAATGTTTGTTAAAGTAACCGTGGAAACTCTAAATGAGCAAGCACCCCCCTTGAAATTAAGAGTTAAAGGAAAACCAGCCCCATGGTTACAGCAGATATTAGGAAATCCATGCATAGGAGAGACCACTTTCGCAAAGAATTCAGATATTTTTAGAAGGCCATCAACTTGGGAGAGTACAAGAAGTTAGAAATAAGGTAAATATCAGATTCGTTTTTCTAAGCGTGAGCATTTTAAGTCTTCTTTTTGATAATGATATTTCTTCAAAATCTTTATGGTCAGTTTATAATAAGTTGACAGGTAACAAAGTGAAAAAAGAGTGTAGCATAGCCTCATGACAGAGAATGGGGTATCCTACACGTCTAATCTGACATTTGCTGTTTGCTACAGAAAAGTTTTGTTGTGAACGATGTAGATTTTTCCAGTGAAATTGGTAAGTTTAAAGATTTAAATAGAAAAGAAGCAGATGATCTCCCGCATGTAAAGGTAACTATGAAGAAGTCCATTTCAGCAATTAAACGCCTTAAAATTAAAAGCTCGGCAACACTTCAAGAGGTTCCGTGCATTGTATTCAAGAAATGCGCATCAATAGTCGGATTATTGGCGTATCTAATTTCCCATTTCTTTCTTGTAGGTGATTTCCCAACACACAGCTGAAATTGGCAAGGGTTACACCTATTTATAAGGGTAAAGGTAAAAAGAGTGATAGGAATTCTTATCGACCTATATCAACTCTTCCAATAATTGTAGGGAAAATTATTGAAAATATTTTGCACATGAGGTTATTACATGAAGTGGATGCATCTGAAGGTTTAAGTGAAAACCAACATGGTTTTAGGAAAGGTAGATCAACGCAAAGTGCCCTTCTAGCATTTACAGATTTTATCTATAAAGGGATTGACAAGCGGAATGGTAAGGTTGGAGCTGTTTTTGTTGATCTTAGGAAAGCATTTGATTCAGTACCTTTTTTTACCTCTTTTAATAAAACTAAAAACCAGGTATAACATAAGTCCTTATTTGTTATCAATATTGGCGGATTACTTTTTAAAAAGAAAAATGTTTATCAATCTTGCAAAATATAGTTCAAAAGTATTCAATATATTTTGTGGAGTACCACAAGGATCAATATTAGGACCCTTTTATTTATTCTTTACATAGATGATATATCTACTATATGGGAGGAATCATTATATTTTATATGCTGATGACTTGGTCTTTTATTTAGAAGGTGTGGATGTTGAAGAGATCGGTAAGACGTCTTCAAGAAGTTTTAAAGAGGATGGATGATTGGTTTAAAATTCAGGAACTTGATATTAATTATAGTAAAACAAATTTTATGATTTTTCTTAGGCTCATGATAGAAGCATGAATGATATTCATTTGACGTTGAATTGTAATGGTAAGCTAATTTCTAGAGTATATGAATTTAAATATCTTGGAGTTTTCTTAGATTGTAATTTAAGTTTTAAGAAACATTATGAATATGTATGTAATAAAGTATCATCAGCAATAGGAATTATAAGTAGAATGAAGAGGTTTGTAACAGAGAGAATGTTGAGGTTACTTGTAGATTCTTATATTCACTCTATAATTGATTATTGTTTGGGCAGTAAGACCTTCTACCGAATATGTTGTACTTCAGAAGAGAATTGACCATCTGTTTGATTCAATTCCTATGAGCCAAGATTTACAATCTGATGGGCTTGATTGGCTACACGTTAGCAAACTCCAGCGAGGAACTACGGCCGAAGAGGTGACAAATTACCTGATCAAGACAATTCCGGGCATAAGCCCTAATGTAGAAAAGCTGGAAACCTTGGGCAGTAATTGCGCGTTCAAGGTGTGTGCTGACTATGGTTTTAAAGATCAACTGGAAGACGGGGACAACTGGCCGGAGAACGTACAGGTGCGCCGTTTCTTTTTTTCGAAGAAACACGAGGGCCGAAAATAGGAGGGCCGACTAGTATAACTAATGTGACGCAGACTGTGAGTCAGAATAATGACGTTCTTAATGATAAAAGTATTTTGCGTATTGTGTACACAAACATACAATGTTTACGAAACAAAGTCGATGAACTCGAGTTGTACCTACTATCACAACCGTGTGAAATAGTCTGCCTATCTGAGCATTGGTTAAAAAGAAGAACAGGTTTCTAGTATGCACTTACGAGGCTTCAATTTAATCAGTTATTTCTGTAGGGAAAAATATAAAAACGGAGGAACTATTATCTACGCAAAAGAAGGTATACCCAAGCTAAAAAAATACATTGCTTCGATAAGTTGTGTACTGAAAAAGAGTTAGAATGCAGTGCTATTGAGTGTTATTTTGGTCAAGATAGACTTTTAATTGTGTGTTTATATAGGTCACCCTCAGGTTCTCATGATATTTTTTATAACATTTTACAAGAAATTTTAAAGATTGTGTCTCTTAAAAATTGTAAATGTTTAATTTGTGGTGATTTTAATATGTATTTTGGTACAAATGATCATCATAGTAACTCTGTTATAGATCTGTGTTTATCTGAAGGCTTTAGGGCCTCAGTGTCTGAGCCGACGAGGATCACGAAAACGTGTAGCACGTGTATTGACAATATTTTTTGTAACATAGACAATGACCTATCAGAGACCGACGTATGTGATTACGGTTTGTCAGACCATTGCATAATCAAGCATACTGTGAAGTATAATAAGCTGCCTCCTAAAGACGATAGTAGAAAGGAAAAGCGATCGTTCAGTGAGAATAATCTTAATAAGTTTATCTCACATTAGTAAAGTAAACTGGGAGCCTGTTTTTACAGAGTATGATGTTAATGATATGTTTGATGCTTTTATGAATTGTTTTATGCTAGTTTTTAATAGAGCTTTCCCCCTTAAAATAGTCAAACAGTATACTAAGTCAAAAGGAAGTTGGTTTACGAATGATTTGTATTTATTGTCATTGCAAGTTAAAAAAGCTTACCTGAGAGCTAAGCGTATAAACAGTAGTCAATTAGATGTTTCGGCCTACATTGAGATAAAAAATTATACAGAAAATAGTATTTCAAATGCCAAGCGTAATTATAGTGACAATTATTGATGAATGCAAGTAATAATCAAAGGCAGCATGGGAAGTATAAATAGTAATGTTGGCCGTACTAAAGGAGCGCTATATGAATAATAAGTATTCAAAATGATCGGACCCTTGTCACTTCTCAGAAGGAGGTGGCAGATATGTTTAACAATTATTTTGGTACTAGTGTTACAGAAATGAGGAAAACATTGCCAGTGAATAGTGGCGCACCAAATACGTATTGTCATCAAGCACCTTCAACAAATACTCGCCTCCGAATGTTTATGTTCCGTTAGACCAATGTTAATTAAAGAGTTTTTATGACATCGTTGATAAAGTAAGCAAGAAGAGGTCTGCAGGGTTAGACAGTATCCCTTGTAACATCTTAAAACGTGTTGACATTTATATCGCTGGTCCACTCATGCACATTGTAAATGAGTCTTTTATACAAGGTAAATTTCCAAACGCTTTAAAGAGAGCAAGGTTGTTCTATACATAAGAAAGGAGATAGAACCAGTTTAAGCAATTATAGGCCAATATCCATACTTCCTGTGTTTTCTAAAATATTTGAAACGGCTATGTGTAGCAGATTAGTCTCATTTTTGGACAGTATTTCTTTGTTGAACAGAGTCAAACATGGGTTTGTTAAGGGAAGGTCTACTATGAAGCATTGTGTGAATTCGTCTCTTGTGTGATTGATTCTATTGACAAACATAAAACATGTGCTAGGTATTTTTTATGACTATTCAAAAGCTTTTGACAGTGTTTAATCATGACTTGCTTGCTCAAGAAACTTGAACTCATGGGTATTTGTGGTAAGCCTTACTCTTGGATACAATCATACTTGAAAAATCGTAGTCAAATTGTATGTATAGCAGGAAATTCAGAAGAGCTCAAGTTTGAGTGTAGGCGTACCGCAAGGTTCGGTGCTCTCTCCTCTGTTTTTATAGTATTTATAAATGACTTGACTGATGCTGTAACAGTGGTAAAGTTCACTTTATGCTGATGACTCAATGAATGTATTAGTAATTACAAAGTCGATTCACTTTATTCTGATGGAAGGCTAGTTGTTAGTCAAATGGTTGATTGGTGTGAGCTAAACGAACTATTTATAAATTCAGGTAAAACTTGTTTAATGCAATTTAAGACTAAACACAAAAACATTGACAGGAGTCCTCTAATATACCTTAAGTCTAGTCTATTGTCGAATGTGAGGTACTCAGGTTCTAGGGTGTTTATGTTGACAATGTACTAGACTGGGGAAAGCACATAGACTATGTAAGTGCTAAAGTTGCAGCTGGCTGTTATCTTATCAAAGGACTTATTGATGTATGTAGTTTTGCATATCGTAAAATTGGTGTACTTTGCCATATCCAGTCAAGATTGCAGTATGCGATTACGTGCTGGGGGCTGTCGCCTCATGCAATCAGTTATTTAAGTTACAGAAAAGAGCCATTAGATACATGTCCCCATGCTAGCAGCTTAGCTCACTGCAGAGAGTTGTTTAAAGAGCTGTACATTTTAACTCTTCCTGGTCTTTTATTTATAATTCAATTTTATATGTTTTAAATAATGAACAGTTAACTACGACTAATAGTGATTGCCATGAGCATTTTACGAGAAAAAGAAAGGATTTTAGAATTGAAGAGCATCATCTTAACATATCATGTACGCGGCCTGATATTGCAGGCGCCAGACTTTTTAATAAATTACCCAACTGCTTGAAGAACAACAAGAGTCAATCTTTTAAGGCCGAACTGAAAAAGTTTTTAATTGATAATTCGTTTTATTCTGTTAAAGAGTTCATGTTATCTTAAAGCATTGTGTGTATTTTGATAGCATGTATTTCCTGACCTGTCTAAATATCATTGTATGATCAAATTAATAGACCAATAAATATTATTATTATTATTATTATTATTAATATTATTATTGCTTCACGATTGAGGAAAGAATGAAATATAGCGTACTGGTAAATACATACAAAATATTGAAAGGTATGTATTCAGGTATTTTACCCAATATTTTTTGCAATTTGTTGATCGTGGTAGAAATTCTATTCTAATGAACTCTTTGAAAGTTCCTAAATTAATTTCTGAATCATTAAGAAAGTCATTCTTGTACAGAGGAGTATCCTTTTGGAATTCAATTTCTTATGATATTAGAGCCAGTTTACTGAGCTAGGAATAGTCCAATTTAAAAGTAAAATTGAAGCAATGATAATGATCGAAGAATAAAGAAGAATTGATTTTTACTATTTATTTGTGGGGCATTGTCTCTGTGTTTATGTAATGTTAATTTATCTTCATATGTTCTTATTTATGATTTTGCTGTTCTTTTTGTTTGTTCATTATTGCTTTGATTTTGATGTATTCAATGTACTTTCAATTGATATTGTTCTGCCTAGATTGTCTGGTTGCCGCCCACTGGTGGAACTTGCAACTTGAGTTAGGTGTCCTGTATCATTGCTATGATCAGTTTTTGACTTGAACAATTTTAAATAATTATATATCTGATATAATTATATATTAGAGTCAAGATCTTTTGCACTAAATTGTTATCAAGATTTGAACACAAGAATGATGGTTGAACACAAGAATGAAGATTCGCGTTCGGTGGTTTTCTTCCGCGAAAGATTGATTACTCCCTGATTTGCTGTTCCTGATTTTTGGCAAACCTCATATTCGTTTGAGTGGGATCGTCTAATAAATCAGTTTTTTTCTTTTCGTTTTTTCTTTTTTATTTTATTTTAATTTTTTTTTTTTTTTCTTTCTTTCTTTTTTCTTTCATTTTTTCTTTTTTCTTTTATTTCTTTTTTTTTCTTTTTTTCTTTTCTTTTCATTCCCCACCCCCCTTTTTATATATTATTCGATTTATTCATAAATTGCATTTAATATCCTTTTTATTTGTTATCAAATTTGTTGAGTATTTAATGCATTGTTGTAATATTACTATTTCAAAGTTCATTGTTGTGTCTGCATCTATGTAATTAGATTTATTTAGTTGTCCTCCTTTGTAAATCAGTTTTTATAACTGAATAGGATAGACGTTAAATAAATAAATAAAATAAAATAAATAAATGATTCTGTAAGAAATGTACAGATTCCCTTTCTGTCGCCTTACTGTAACGTTCCTTTTTAGTATACAAAACTGCACCCTATTAGCATCTACTTATGCTAAGCTGCTGTAAGCTCCTTACAGCAGCTGTTAGGTATCTACATTGATTAATAATCAATTATTTTATATATATTATTATAAAATCAATTATTTAATCAATGGTGTCTAGTAACCCTGGGACGCGGCGTAGCGTGGCGTGGATTTTTACGTTTTTCGATTTATGGGAGGGCACCCCCCGGGGTTTTCCCCAAATATTCATACCTTTTTTTTTTTTTTTTTTTTTTTATTATTTATTAATTTTTTGTTATTGTCCCCCCTTTTTGTAAATCAGTTTTTATAACTGAATAGGTAGCTTTAAAAATAATAAAAAAATTTAAATTTAATTAATTAATTAACCCAAAAACAATACAGGGAAAAGTATTTTTATTACTTTGCGATGAGCGTAGCGAGCGAAAGAAGTTCCTTTTTCACTACATGGACGAAAAAAATGGGAAGTTTTTTTTCGTTTTATTTTTATTGTCTAAACCCAAGAATAGAAACCCCTATTTTTTTTTACTAGGACCATTCCTGAGGAAAAATTGTTTTCATTTAAAGTTGTTTTTTGTTACGAATTGTTTTGAAATACTTAACCCCAAAAAAAAAATAAAATAAAAAAAAAATGTCCCTTTTACGGGCGTACCGGATGTTTAATTTTGCAGGGCGTCGCGTTCTGATTAGATTTAAACGGCTTTTCCGTTTAAACCCAAATTTTTTTAAATTAGGTTCTTAAAATATTTTTTTAATATCTTGAAAAATTTTTCGTGAAGTTTTGCCGAAGGGATTAGTTCTTATGACCTTTTCATTCAGTTCATTTTTTTTAAATATTTTTGGGGTTTTTGTAGTGCGTTTGGTTGATTTCCTTTCCCTTCAAATTTATAAAAAAGGTTTTTCCCCATAATGGTGTATTCTCTAGTTTCTAAATTCGTTTTAGATCGTGATTCGAACGCATACTTTTTTCATGAATACGGAAAGCCAGACACTGTAAAAGTCTACCCTTTCGACGTTCCGCGACAGATTTTTGACCATTTTACTAGCGCTGCACGGAGCTGGGATAACTATCTCCCCCTCGCCTGGGGTCGGTAGCTCACTCGCCTTGCAAACCTTTTGAAGTGGCGCCAGGTTTAAAGGGGCTAAACTGGCTGTCCAAAAAAAAATGTTTTTGTTTTTATTGTGTACCTTTCAATGCGTATTTCGTGGGCGGATCTACCCCCAAGAATTGTGGAAAAATTTTCATCTTCCTAAATTAAAAGATTTTTTCTGCATTGCATCCTTCCAAATTAGGCGATCCACGAGTTCCTCGAGGACTCGAAGTGAGACCCTCAATCTTACTCCCGGGGGCAGTTGAACAACAGCAGAAAAAACTGGTTCTTCACAAAAGAAGCGAAAACAGGCGGAACCCAACAAGTGAAGGGAAAAACAAAAATCCCCAAAAAGAGAACATATTTTCACGGAAAAAAACACCGGGGGGGAAAACGGAAAATTAAAAAGTGTGGTGTATTCATAGCATCCCCCAATTTTTATACCGACCAAAAAAAATTTTTTCGTTTTGAAAATCATGCAAAATGTACGTGTGCCGTTTTGTATGTAGTCTAGTCTGGTATGTGGTTTCGTATTTATGTAAATATATGCATGTGTAAAAATTAAATTTTTTGAATCTTGTATTGGTTTGGTTCAAGAAAAAATTTTTCCTTCTTATTTTATTTGCTAGGAAAAATCATCCCATGTATGTATGTAGTATGTAGTAGTATGTATGTAGTATGTAGTATGTATGTTGGTATGTATGTTGTATGTATGTTGTATGTTGTATGTATGTATGTATGTATGTATGTATGTTTGTATGTATTATGTATGTATGTATGTATGTAGTATGTTATGTATGAAATGTAGTATTTTTATGTATGTGTATGTTAGTAGTATGTATTATGTATGTATGTATGTATGTATGTATGTATGTATGAAATGTATGTATGATTATGTATGTATGTATTGTATGTATGTATGTATTATGTATGTATGTATGTATGTTTTTGTATGTATATGTGTGTATTTTTAAAATGTGTATTGATTTTATGTATATTATGTGTATGTATATATTGTAGCGATAGCATCTGCATAGGCCTATTCTAGCCACCCTCGAAATTTTACTTCTTGTCCACTCTCTCACGGTGGAGGTGGAACCAGCTCGCGACGAGGTGGCGCGGAGCAGCAGTATGCGGCCGAAGGCTTTTACCATTCTTTTACCGCCGTAGCTGTCAATTTTGTGGGAGACCTGCATTTCGATTCATTTGATGGCCTACAACGCGATTTCAGGCGAAATGTTGCCCTGGAAACGGTAAAATAGAATTGCATCGATGCAATGATAACTCCTTACATAACGTGAGTTCGATCCTCTGTCCGCTTCAATTACACATTACAATTACTGCGAACTTCAATTGTATACTACAATGTTTACGGATATGCTGATTCACGGTCCTACGAGTTCACTTACATTTTACATACCGGTAATTGATTGTATTGAATGCTGTAACTTTAGAAAGATCCACTTGAAATAGTGGCACAAGCCACAACATTGCAACTAACATTGTTGCAACTTGCATTTCTAGCCCAAGATCGCACAATGATAGAATAATTCATCCACTCGCAAATGACTTCAACTTTCACAAGTTGACGATTTCATTTCGTCATAATATGATAATTATAATGCTTGTCATCTGTATCAGGTAGGATATTGCTGGGAAGGTATAGTAAAATAACAAAATATGTGGGCCTGATGTCTGTTGCTTTCTCTCAAATACAGATCCCCGATGACAATCAGACCACTATGATGTGCCAGCCCGCATGGGTGTTTGGTCGAGGGAGGGGAAGGGGGACCGGACCTTAAACCTTTGAGCTTTCAAGGGTTTCTTCATCGGCGAGAGGGTTTGCCGCTGGCCTTTGACATGAAGGTTCTGGTGGGGGGGGGGGGGAGTGGAGGTTTTTGTAATTGGGGCGTAAGTAGTGCGCAAGAACAATGCTACACGAATTTTTTTGCAGGGGTTTTTTCAAATGGGTAAGCTTGCTGGAAAATAACATTTTGCGGTAAGCAATCGTCGAGTAGTGTACTCTATTATCTGTGGTCGAGTGTGAGTGGGCCAATTCGCAAGCACCATTTTTTAAGTATGTATGCAATAATGCAAATGTAAATAACTAATATTCAAAGTATTTTTTTTAATGTGTTTGCATCATTTTTTTTGTTTTGAAGATGTAGGACCTACTAAATGCAATCAGGTTGGGCCAATGGAGTGTTTTTTCCATTTTTTAAATAAAGCGTATACATTATCTACTTTTTTTGTTGCCTTTAGAAAGTACAATATTAGTGATTCGTAAAAACTCGTTGGATTGTGTCTGTACCTAAAAGTACATGTCTGTGTGCAGTAGATGTACTTGTTGACACCATTTCCTCCTTTCGAAGCTCAATCAACATAAGTACGTACGTAAAGTCGTAAACAACTGGTGTTTGGTTATCATCCCTTTATAATGTGAATAACCGTTTGGAAATGGATAACAATTCACAAGTTACTAAATGCGACTCGTGCGGAGTTTGTCATTTCTGCATCGTTATGCTAATCATTATCGATTTCACCTCCGGGAGGGTTTCCCGGCTAAGGTAAAAAAATTTAAATTATGTTGAATGATTTATAAAAGGGCAATTTAAAAAAATACGTGAATAAGCAGTGGCGTCGGAACCGGGGGGCGAGCAGGGGGGGGGGAAATGCCCCCCCCTTAAGTTTGGGCAAGGGGGGGGGGGCAAAACATACGTGATTTATAAATTTATTTCAATAAATTTCTCGTAGTAAATATTTTAAATTGAAAATTATAAGACAACTTTCCTGTTACCAATTGGTATTTTCGTGTGCCTCAAAACTCGTTAAAATACACTAAACAACACTCTAAAAATCGAAAATAATTTCGGGGCTATGCGGCCCGGACCCGCATTGGCTGTGGGCTACCCCCCAGGCCCCCGTTGATTTCATATAATGTGGAGAGGCGCGAAACTTCACATTAGCTCAGGCCACCCAATGCTCTAAAACCAGCGCTGCCCCCCCCCCCCCCCCCCGGAAAGAAAGAAGTAACAGGGGGGTCTGCTAATAAATTGCCCTCCCCCCACCAACTTTCCCAAAACGTTCCGACGCGCCTGTGAATAAGCAAATTGAAAAGTAGAACTTATATAATTTTCCCAATCACGATAAACCCGGTCTTACATTAGTTTTGTTTTACATTTTATTTTCGAAGGAAATTAGTAATTACTAATAGCTGCTTGCTCTAGTCTCGGCACCGTTCCTTTCAACCTGCTTCCGCTCCACTGTGCATTGTTTTTGTATCCCCCCTTCCGGGCTGGATCAGGTTGAAATGTGCGGGTGATTCAGGGGGCTGGTGTGAGGTTGGGTTTTTTTAGAACGAGACAGTACGGCGTGTTGGTTTGGTTGTGGCCAACAAAATAATGGTTATAAAAAAAGATTACTCTATTGAAATACATTATTCCTACTTGAGATGCATTTGAATTGAACTATAAACAACTTACTGCGAGAGAAAGTGATCGCCATTGTGTAGGTAGTTAATGTGTCATCACGTCATTAGTCATCAATTATTAATTAATTATAATAACGGGTAAATTTTTGCACACCAATGGAGATAAAATAAACTTATTCCTTCACTTTATTGTGCGGGCAAATCACAAACTTTTTTATAATATCACATTATTATTATACAACGCAAAACGAAGGTAGAAGAAGATAAAAGGGGTTGACGTACTGTGACCATTGGCAATCGAAATAAATTTCATCGCATTATAACCGATTGATTATCGATGTGGTGAAATTAAAATATAAAATAAATTGAATACCATTCACAAATAGCGTAGGCCTATAGGCCATATGTAACAATATAATATACAACAATAACGTTAAAACAATTAAAAATAAATAATTATAAACAAAGAACAGTTGCGACTTTAGCAACCTTCTTCTACAACACTATTTTTGAATAGCATAATGCAACAACAAAGAGACAAAACGCAAGCACCCCGCAACCGGTCCCCACACCCGAGTGCGTGATTTCAAGTTTTCAAGAAAATTAGCTATCAACTATTGTTGCTAGTGTTGTCGTCTACCGTTTGTACGCCGTCATATAAGAAGAGATCAAGAATATTTAGGCTAAAATAAAATGTGTTTTATAGTACAGTAATTGCATTTTAGATCGTTAACCATTCAAATGACACACACAAGTCCCCTTGTCCATATTCCGATGATCCCCTGTCCCTCAGTAGTACCTCGCACGGAATTATACATTTCCTCGTGGATGTCAAATTATTTACGCAAAGATGGGAAGTTACGTAATATTTAGCACTTAGCAGTCGGCACTCTAACAAAAATAAGACAATTCCTAATTCTGGTTCTTAGAAGGCCAAAAACTATGAAATACATTTTTGCTGATATTATATTCTTGTCAGACTCAGTTGAAACAGCTCGGAGAAACATTTGGTTTAGTGGTTGTCAAACAAGCCTGTTTGTCTTGTTACTGTAAACTTGGAAATAAATATGCCATACCCTTCCCTATTGTAGAAATGGGCGACTTCTACCTGAACCTGATTCATTTTGGTCAGTGAAAAGAATACCCTCCGGCCGCCCCAACTTCCTGCACCACCAACCTAAGCCTTGGACATCACATAACAACACAACATTTACCAGCCAAAAACCCACCCTTACCTACCGCCCCCAAGGGTTTTTCACTCCGCCATCTGTAGGGGAAACGATGAACTTTTAAAGCATAAATACCGATAAAGAGTAAAATCTGCAATGTTGGCCTAGTACAAACCCGCGCTGTTTTAGCTTGGTTGCGCGGTGTCTAGATAAACCTTGCGTTGATGGATGAGCGTAATTTTTTTTTAAACGAAAAAAGCGTAAAATTGCGATTTTTTTAATAGATAATTTTTCGATAACGCTCAAATTTCACACGAATATATCATTTATAAATTAAGGTTCTTTGAAAAAATCATTTCAATCGGATAAAGCATGTAGGGTTTTTTTCGTCGAAGAAATGTTAAAAATTGAAAAAAATCGTAAAATTGCGATTATCATGAGAAATGATTTTTCGATTGTGCTCAAAATTTTACACGAATAATATAATTCAAAAAAATTAAGGTTCTGTGAAAAAATCATTACAATGGGATTAAAGCATGTAGGTGTTATAAGTCAAAGAATGTTTTAAAAATTTAAAAAATCGTAAAATTGCGATTTTCATAAGAAAAAATGTTTCGATTGCGCTCAAATTTCACACGAATATATGAATTCATAAAAAATTTAAAGGGTTTTGTGAAAAAAACGTTTCAATCGGGTAAAGCATGTAGATGTTATAAGTCGAAGAATTTTTTTAAAAATCGAAAAAAACGTAAAATTGCGATTTTCATGAGAAATATTTTTGATCGATTTTTCCCTCCGTGCAGTTCTTCGTTCAGAGATTTCATAGACCTCCATAAAAATTTCATCGCAATTGGGAGTATTGGTTTAGCCGAATCGTGTTCACAGACACACAAAAATACAAAAAAAAAAAAAAAAAAAAAAAACATTCCGGATTTTTTTGTTCAGTGTACATGTGTGAAATAATCTCTCCGCCAGTAACATCTCCATCTCTCTACTTGGGCGCCACCGTCGCTGTTACCAAAAATAGAAAATCCGCTAGGGGAAGAAGAACAAAAAGACTCTTTTTCACGCCCAATTTAAAGATTTTAACATCGGCGGTGTAACTGATAGGGGGAAAATAAAAAAAATATACCAAATTAGGAGATAAACTCACAAATTTTTTAATATTAAAAAAAAACAATAACTTTTTCACAAAAAATTTTAGGGGCCCCCCAAAAAA
>JAMZAV010005340.1:0-48910 GCA_024449915.1 Sweltsa coloradensis | reverse complement strand
TAATTTCCATTAAAATAAATACATTCCCTTTCTCACGTATAATTATTTTAAAATTGTACAATCTGAAACAAATTTATGTGTTTTAAATACGACAAGGACTCAATAAATTGACAACGAAACCAAGAGAACTAAAGGGTTTCATTGCCTCCTGCCAGGTCTTACGACAAACAAACCTATGATTGACGACCAGAGGTACTCTTTCCTTGAATCAAACTTTTTTGACTTATAATGATACATTAGTCTTGACATTCTTTCTTTATATTTTACACAACTATATTTAATTATTTCGTTATCATTTATTTTACTTAATTGTTTTTATTAACCTTATACTTTTAAAATAGTTTTTTTTAACTAAATAGGTAACATTAGATAAATACAAAAAATATGAGGGTTAAGAAAATAAATGTGTGGATACGATTCCCTTAAAGAACAAAAAGACTCGAAATAAATTGTGTGCGATCTAAAGTAAGAAAAATATATTTCAAACATTGCAGCTATGCAAAGCAGATTTGACTTATATAGTGATGTTTTTATAACCATTTCAAAGAGCACAAATAACAATTTTACCACTCAGCTAAGTATTGTGTGCACACTATCACTTAGCTGTTGATAAGTGGAGTTGCAAAAATAGACAAGAAGATATATTTTGAGTAGGAATATTAATGTCCAAGTTGAATAATATACAGACAACACGATGGTTAACTCTTGGTCGAAGATGTACGCAGCGTAGGCTAGATGAGTGAAGTTTACAAAGATCTTGGCCACCAATAGCAGGTTCTGCACGCTGAACATCTTGCTGACGTCATCACTCAGAAGGAAGAGAGAGCTTTGGATGACGGACATGCGGCTAAGCTCCGCCTCGTAGCGAGATTCTGATTGGCTGTCGAGGCTTGAAGGGATCTCTATCAGACTCGACTCTCCTGATTGGTGGAGATTCTCAAGACTCTTCACAATAGTGCCATCTTTGTAGTGTGAAAAATTTATCACTTTTACATCAATATTTAATGTCATAATTTGTAGATTGTTTCTACACTTTGCTTTCAATCCATAACAAAAATCTTTGTTTCGTTCCATATGAAATAGATAAATGAGTTTGTTATTGAGTTGTCCAAAGAGTTCAGCAAGAAATGTTGTTAGGAAGCTGAACTGGATTTCAATTATTGATTCAGAAAGTTCTATAGCAAATGTTTCAACTAAATGAATGCAATCTTTTATTGGTACTTTCTCTAAGTAATGTATCTTTATAAAATAATCACTTGCATAATTTGTAAAAATAATAGAAGTAAATAATGAGGTATGGATTATGAGATATATAAACAGTTTCTTATAGGCCTCAACTGGCAATCGTAGTTGTATTCCCAAATTCTCTATGGCAGAAAAAACCATCAAAGTTTTATGACAATAAAGCATACATTTTACTTGAAAAACCAACACTGTGAGGAATGATGCTACCACAAGCACATAAAGTGTAATATTGCTTATTGCTTGTTGAGTTTTAAAATATTGTATCGGTTCATACCATATATACAATATAACGGAGAATATTGAAAATAGTTTTTGTTATTCTTTTTCACCAATGAATACGGAGCCAATCCAAATGCTTTAGACACGTAGAATAATGGCAACATGGCCAAGCTAAAGTCCGCCATCTTGATGCACTAAGAACTTCCTGGATATATCAATAAAGACTAGTAAACTGTTTCTTCTTCGTGACACGTCTCGACAATGTTTTATCAAAAGAGAAGACATCTTGTAACTTTGTTTGCTCTTTGTCCATTTATCTAATGAGAAAACAAATCGACGTAGCTTGAATCAAATATGCTGTCAACGTGTTATAATTTCTCACTACAAATTTAATACTTTACACAGTTGTTAAATATTTATTTGTTTCGAATAGTTTGAATAATTAATCGCTCTCATTAAAAAGCAAACATCTAATGCACTTACGATAATTACTTAATTTATTGATAAAACTATTAGTGGGACGTCTTATACATGGCTTTGTCAGGTCATTTTCATTAATATTTAAAATGAGTTGTGTGTCGTTCAACTGTGTTTTTTGATGTCACTATTTTAAATTAATAATATCAACTATTACGATTACAATAATTGGTTTTGTTCTTCAATATACAATTTTTGTCTAGATTTTTTAAATCCGTTATTAATACTTTTAAATGTTAAATGCAAATATTATTAAACATAAAAACATATGTTAGTAATATTGTAGTATATTGTGTTTTATTAGAACAATTCGTATTTTTTTATAACATACTTTATTTGATTGCAATAACATAAAAATAATATGCAAGTGTATGAAAAAGTACTAAATATACGTTTTTATTTTAAAAGTTCCAAAATCCTTTTAACAAATTCGCAACAAATATACACAACAAGAAATAAAGCAGTATATGAATTCGAAATAATATATGAGAGCATAATCATAAGTAGTTAGATGATACATAAGTTTCTGCGATACCAAGTGTATTGTCTACAGGTGAGCTGTGTGTACGTGCACTGGGCGTCGGAAGTAAATCAATGGTAATCTTGTACCGACACCACCGACCCTCACTCGGCGAACCTCGGGTTTGTTCTCAACGGCACCTTTAAAAGTCACACTAAGTTAGCACCCAGCCCATGTGCAAGGAGAGGATGGCTGCTCTATTTATGCCTCTAGAAAAACTGGTGCTAATTGATTTCTTTACTATAGTCCATTCCACAGTGAACTGCGAGTGCCTCAGGCTACGAAAACCGGTTTCTTTCCCCAAACGATGTTAGACATTCCCTAGAGTAGCTATTAAATTCTGATTGGGGGGTGGTAAGGTCCTGAGATGTGGTGTTCATTAAGAGGGGGAATGCAATAGAATGTACAATTTAAAATGCAGTCTTGACTAATGCATTAATTGTTTTCCTAAAATAACCATATCATTTTGTGAAACTATCGTTTAATACATTTCTGATAATATATATCGTTGTAGCTGTAGTGTGGATTGGAATACACTAGGCAGTTCATATGTACAAGTTATCTAGAAGGCTGTGTTTAGAGATGTTGATAAAAGAAATGAATGTTATTATTGTGTAAAATGGTGTCTTCTCGAATGTTGGAAATATACATGAAATAAAAGATTAAATAGTTAATACTCATTACAATGGTGACAGCGGTGGGATACTAAAAGCAAATGGATTTCTTTTTGTAAAACATAATGCCAAGAAGACAACCAGAAACAATGGCGGAACCAGGAGTTGTTTTAGTGACCAAACGTCCTATTAAAATGCCTCGAGAATTTACAGGTGAGTCTGAAAGTTGGTGCGAGTGGTTGCAACATTTTGTAAAAATTTCCGTTATTAATAAGTGGTCAGATGTTGAAAAATGTGAGTTCTTGGCAGTGAGTTTAGACGGAAGAGCCGCCGACAAGTTTGAGGATATTTCTCCAGAAGTAAAAATTGATTATGGAAGTTTGTGCAGGGCGTTACACTTAAAACTAGAACCACCAGAGGAAATTGAGCTACATAAAACTGCTTTTCGCATGAGGCGACGACAACCATTGGAGACTGTAGACACTTTATGTCGCGAGATGAAGAAATTAGCTGCTAGAGCCTACCCTAACATGGACCATGGTACTCGTGATGAGCTTACCCGTGATCAGTTTGTTGAAGCTTTAGGTGAAGGCAATTTGCGTCAGCTAGTACGTCAGTCTTGTTCACGACATTAGAAGTTGCTACGAAAGTTGCTTTGGAACAAGAAGTAAATTTGCAATGTGAAAAGAGATACCTTTGTACAGTTAGTCCTGGACCGTCAAATAGTGTTCATGCACTGGAGGAGTTGCTTAAAAGTAACACAATAGCCATGCAGCAATGACAGATACCATGAAGCACATGATAAATATGCCTGTGACGGCAAAGCAGCAAGAGAACATTCAGTCAAGGCCTCATCATAGGCCTAGATCTCAGATGAAATGCTGGAGTTGTGGACAGCCAGGACATCGACATGTAAATTGCCGTAATGCAAGACAAGCAACACATTCAAGCCCTATGTTTCAACCAGATTTTCGGGCTGAGTATCAGCCAGGATATTTCCATGGGAGTCGGCCACATCAGGAAAACTAGTGGAGGCTGGCACACATGACCAATGTGGGGAGCCAGCCAAGAAAAATATACTTGATTCGGATCATACTAGGCCTACTACAATTATAGGAAATGTGGCAAGTGGAGGTGCTGTGTTTACAAAGGGAAAGGTACAAAATCTTGACATGGATATTTTAATCGATACAGGTGCTGCTATTTCATTACTACGATACGAAGAGTGGAAAGATTCAAAAGGGAATAAAAACCAGTTACGAGACTCTAGTTTGAATGTTGTCAACGCAAGTGGTGAATTCATGGCTACAAAAGGAGTTGTTGATGTAAATCTACAGATTGGGAAGAAGACTTGGGTCCACCCAATGTTTATTATGGAAGGAATTACACAGCAGTGCATTCTGGGGACTGACTTCTTAGAAAAGCACAAAGGTGATGTTTTAATATCTCAACATATGTTACGATTAGAGGGTCAAATTACGCCAATAACAATAGGTAGGCCTAACAGTAATGCAACTCATCAAATGTGTCATGTGTCCATAGCGGAGACGGTGGTTGTACCTACCGGACAAGAGTATTTAATTAGAGGTAAATTTCGAGGAAAAGCTCCAAAAGAAGGATTCCTAGAACCGACCCAATCTTTTATTGGAAAGACTGGGGTGCTAGTGGCTAGAATTCTGGTTAAAGGAGATGTTCCACACATGCCGATACGTGTTTTAAATTCGACCAGTAGTCCGATAACATTATTCAATGGGTACAACGGTTTGATAATTTTTCTCTTGGACGCCTTCAGTTTATGTGTGCCAAGTGTATACATCTGCAAACAGGTGTCCTGCTTCTCAATTGTTTAATTTTAACCTAGATCATTTATCAACTCAACAAGCCAACGATATTGTGAGATTAATAGATGAATTTGAAGATGTTTGCTCGTACGGAGCTCTAGATCTTGGTAGGACTAAGCTTACTTATCACCGCATTGTTACTGGGAATGCTATGCCGGTGCGTCAACCTCCACGGAGAATACCTCTTCACCACCGGGAAGAAACTAAGAAGATTGTTGATGATATGCTTAATCAAGGAGTGATTCAGCCATCTGTGTCTCCTTGGAGTGCTCCTGTCGTCCTAGTTAAGAAGAAAGATGGATCAATGAGATTTTGCATTGATTATCGCCGCTTGAATGACGTCACTACCAAGGATGCGTATCCTCTTCCTCGTATGGGTGACATGATGGATTCATTTAGTTCGGCACGGTTATTTTCCAAGCTAGACTTGGCGAGTGCTTACTATCAATGTGAGGTTGCTCCAGAAGATCGAGAAAAAACTGCTTTTGCTACATCATGGGGTGGTTTGTACGAATTTAAAGTTTTACCATTTGGGTTGTGCAATGGGCCTGGCACATTTCAGCGTCTATGGACTTGGTTCTAGCCGGATTGAACTGGTCTACTACTATGGTATACCTGGATGATGTTATTGTTTTTGCCCGAAATTTTGATGAACACATGATTCGTCTTCGAGAAGTATTTCAGCGTTTGAGAGAAGCGGGGTTGAAAGTTAAACCATCCAAGTGCGAACTTTTTCAAGAAAAGGTACAGTTTCTAGGTCATGTTATTTCAGCACAAGGCATCTCAACTGATTTGGAGAAAGTATCTGCAATAGCTAAATGGTCTATTCCATCTACAGTTGAGGAACTACGTTCATTTTTAGGGACTGCTTCATATTATCAAAGATTTGTTAAATCCTTTGCTGACATTGCTTCTCCACTTTATCGGCTTACTCAAAAAGGTACTAAATATGTTTGGAACGAAGAGTGTGATAGTGCCTTCCTGCAATTAAAAAATTGTTTGGTGTCAAGTTCCGTATTAACACATCCTCAGCCGGAGTTACAGTTCATACTGGATACTGATGCAAGTGGAACAGGCATTGGTGGTGTGCTGAGCCAGATACAAGATGGAGTGGAACGTGTTGTTGCATATTTTAGTCGCACTCTTACCAAAACTGAGAGAAACTACAGTGTTACAAGAAGGGAGATGCTTGCACTACTCAAGTCAGCGCAGCACTTTCGACACTATCTCTATGGTAAGCGATTTCTTGCAAGAACAGATCATAGCGCACTTCGGTGGCTTCGTTCGTTTAGAGACCCAGAAGGACAAGTGGCTAGGTGGTTGAACAACTCGAAGAGTTTGACTTCGAGATTCAACATCGCCCTGGAAAGAACCATGGGAATGCAGATGGACTGTCTCGTCAACCCATAATCAAGTCAGATCCAGAGATTGTGTTGAATATTGATACTTCATGGGTACCAAAATGGTCAAATGAAGAACTTCAATCTTTGCAAGCTGAGGACAGTGCATTATTTCACGTTGTACATTGGATAAGAAATGGCGCAAAACCATCTTATTTTGAAGTAGCTCCAATGGGGAAAACAGTTTTGAGTTTATGGGCTCAATGGAGTCGTCTTTTGGAAAGGAATGGACTAGTATATAGGTTGTGGGAAGAAGATAATCATCCAGACAGCTTACAGCTTCTACTACCGAGAAGTTTGATCTCGGAGGTATTAAACGAACTCCATAGTTCACCAACAGGAGGTCACTTAGGGATATCTAAAACTTTGGAAAAGGTTCGAGGAAGGTTTTATTGGCCAGGGATGCGTGAGGACATAGAGTTATGGTGTAAGAGGTGCACAGCTTGTTGCAGCCGCAGAGCCCCTATACCAGGGTTGAGAGCACCACTAGTTAGCTATGGATCAGGTTTTCCACTTCAAAGAGTATCACTTGATATACTGGGACCCTTGCCTTTGTCAACAAGAAAGAATAAGTACATCATAGTAGTGGCCGATCATTTCACAAAATGGGTCGAAGCGTATGCAGTTCCAAATATAGAAGCTGAAACTGTTGCTGAAAGGGTAGTTTCCGAGTTCATATGTCGATTTGGAGCTCCAATGGAAATCCACAGCGATCAAGGTCGACAGTTTGAATCACGGCTGTTTCAGGAGATGTGTCGGATGTTAGGCATGACAAAAACAAGAACCTCACCGTACCATCCTCAAGGTGATTGCTTAGTTGAACGTTTTAACCGAACGCTTCTTGAAATGCTTAGCAAATGGGTAAATGAAAATCAGACCACCTGGGACGACAGATTACCACATGTAATGATGGCATATCGTTCAAGTCCTCAAGCATCTACTCAATTCAGTCCACATTTTCTTATGTTTGGAAGAGAAGTTCAACTACCACTGGATGTAGTGTTTGGCCAACCTCAACAACAAGTGGCAAGAGAGAGTGATTATGTGTTCAAACTAAGGAATGATCTTGAAGCAGCTCACCAAGCAACACGGGAAAAATTAAGTGTTTCACAGAAGATTCAAAATCCTATTAACGACCGAAGATGTGCAGGAAATCAATATCAGGCAGGGGATCGTGTTTGGCTGTTAAATACTGTTGTGAAGCCTGGACGTACACAAAAATTGCATTGTCCTTGGGAGGGTCCATATGCAATTCAAAAACGTCTTTCCGACGTCACCTACCGAATTAAAGCAGATGGAAATGGACCCAATGGAAGACGTCTTCGACAGCGTATAGTTGTTCATTTCAACCGATTGAAACCCTTCTTTTAAGGGGGGGATAATGTAGTGTGGATTGGAATACACTAGGCAGTTCATATGTACAAGTTATCTAGAAGGCTGTGTTTAGAGATGTTGTTGATAAAAGAAATGAATGTTATTATTGTGTAAAATGGTGTCTTCTCAAATGTTGGAAATATACATGAAATAAAAGATTAAATAGTTAATACTCATTACATAGCATTAGGTGTTTAATATTTATGGTTGTTATAGTGGCCATGTAAGGTTTAGCGCCCTTTTCACAGTAAAGAAAAAATCTCCTGCGCTTCCTTTTTAAAGTGACCAACAAGATTATTCGGTCATCAGAATCTTTAATGTGTCATATTTACTTGGGTCGTTTAAAGATTCCAAAATATATGTGCACCAATAAATGTGTACATAAAATATCGGCTGAATATTATGTCCTTTCAACATTGCATGGACACCCAATGTTCACAACACAATTTGCTATCATCTTAACTTTTCACTTATTTTTTTCATTGGAGCAACAACTGAGAGCTCTGCGCACTAGACCCAAGAAGGTATTATCTATGTAAAATCTCAAACATAAAGTGCATAGCTTATAAAGTGCTATTTTTATTCCGAATAAAAATACGCAAATAATATCTTATTAGTGCATACAAATTAATTGCATACTTGTGCTTTATATACATTCTCCTGTATAATGGGTACATTTAAGACTATATTTGGGTTTTATATAAGATGTTCCATATTTTGTGTACATTTTGTTATTCTTTTATTTAATATTACATGCTCCTGTATTACGTGCATATTTGGTATAGTTGTATATTGTATTTGATGTTCATGTATTTTATTTTTTTGGGGGATTTGTGAATGTAACACGATACTAACTAGAGAAAGCTATATAAATAAATCGTTCTAATACGAATAACACACAATACTATACAATTCATATTTTTACATATTACTTTACACATCCGTATATGAGTTAGTTCATACTGATTATCATCATTATAATGTTCTCATGTCTTTTCCAACTAACTCTGGACGCATACAGTTTAAGTACAAAGCTGGTGAGTAACATCATTAGAAAGTTAGCCTCCATTTGCCTCTGATGATAAGTGGAACTGGATCAGTATCACCAAGTATGTAGTAACCCCTCCTACAATCTGCAACATGTGATAGAGACAAGTGAATTATTGTCAAAACTTACATAATTTCATAATATGGTTATGAAACAATATCATCGGTTACGTATATTGTCTTATAATATTATTTCTGAAAATTAGAGGGAACACAATTTTGTTAATATTAAATTCAATTAGCATAACTTATTGCATTCTAGTAGCAAATATAAGCCTTTGTAAATCAGTTTTTTACTGAATTGAGTGGACGCTAAATAATGAAACACATAAATAAATATAAAAATCATTGAGTTTGTCTCTAAAATCTTGATTTATTGTTACTGATTACATCACTTAACAAAGACAATTGAACAATGATAGACAAAAATCCTACACCTGCTTTGGGATTCGAACCCACGTCCTTGTAAGATAAGCTTCGGACCAAGAGCCTAATCATATGTCGTCCGTGATTAATACGATTTAAAACCACTGGCATAAAACCTAGATAATATATCCACTGATTGAAGCGAGTCTCACCGCTTGTAGCAGAGTTGAGTCCAGTTGGAAGAAGCCGCAAGCTGAGAACCGCTCCTTGTTGTGCAGCAGTTGAAGCGAGAGCAGCTGCATCTGAAACAATACAACCCACGTCAGATCAGTTGAAAAAAGCTGAGAACTACACCTTGTTGTGCAGCAGTTGAAGCGAGAGCAGCTGCAGCACAAACAATACAACTTACGTCAGATCACTTGAATGAAGCTGAGAATCGTACAAAGTTGTGCAGCAGTTGAAGCGAGAGCAGCTGCAGCTGAAACAATAAAACCCACGTCAGATCAGTTGAAACAAGCTGAGAACCGCACCTTGTTGTGCAGCAGTTGAAGCGAGAGCAGCTGCAGCTTAAACAATACAACCCACGTAATTGCAGTTGAAAGAAACTGAGAACCGCACCTTGTTGTGCAGCAGTTGAAGCGAGAGCAGCTGCAGCTGAAACAATACAATTCACGTAATTGCAGTTGAAAGAAACTGAGAACCGCACCTTGTTGTGCAGCAGTTGAAGCGAGAGCAGCAGCTGACAGACAAAAAACACGTCAAAGATGCCTCATTTTAACAGTGATTTGTCAATATAATTTTTTCATTGAGAAAACGAGAGAAAAAAATAATTTGGGTAATGTTTCACAAACGAAAGTTGTCCATCTTAATTTTTTTTTCCTTTTTTAACCTTAATATTAATTAACACACGGAAGTGAGAGAGTTCAAAACATGAATCGCTGCTCTTTTACTCACCCTGACCTACCTGGCGAGATATTCGAGGGTTGTTGACTTTACTCAACAGATCTGAGACGAGTTCCAAGTCGATCCGCCTGAAACAACAGTGATAGGGTCAAAAAACATCAAGAAGAGAAAAAAACATATCTTGTCGGGAAGACACCACCAAAAATAGAACTTTGCAATATAGTAATGTGAAATACCATATTTATTTAACACCAATAGTGGGCTAGATACGCAGTCTCCAATACCTCCGCACAGGCGCGAGCGTTACAAATTGAAGAGTCAATCTGCCATATTCAAAATGGCGATTTTAAATTTTAATTTATACTTTTTTAATGCATTTAAGTATTTTACTGGATTGTATGATATTGTTTTAGCTTGTGCAGCATGATATTGAACACACAGAAACAAGAAGAAGTTTTTGCATAAGTTAATTTAGTAATCATTTGGTGTTAATGGCTAGTATGCTCACCTGTCAAACTGACGGCCATCTTTAAAAATAGTTTGGCTACAAATCGCTCCCATCGACCTAACATGCAAACAGGTATTTCAAAATGGCTTCAAATTGTCACGGAAGTGGATTGATGACTTTGTATCTAGCCTACTATTGGTGTTTAATATCTATGTGAAATACTAAAGCGGTTCGCAAGTAATCTTGTCGTCAACGACAAGTGAATTATGGAATGTCAGTAGGATCAAATTGAGTGTCGCTGATTGGTCAGTTTAATCGGTGGTGACGACAGAATTAGTTCACCTTTTCTGAAACCACTTTACATGTATTTTCATTAGTTTGTGGAAATGAAAGTGTTGTCCATAGGCAGCACTCGTTTAAAATATTTAAACAACATTTAAATTGAAATAAATATGACTTCGTCTTAACGCACCTCTAAAACGGCCGAGTTGCAAGAATAAACCAGAAATGTCAACTTTAGAACAATAAGAACACACAACAAAATTCTGTTGACTAGGTCTGACACGTTGGTATCTTCGCCTTCTAGAAGAACTAGGAAGACGGCGAAGGCCAGGTAGGTAAAGTGCACGAAGCATCTTGCAACCAGCAGGAGGTTCTGGACGCCATACGTCACTGTGACGTCACTGCTCAGTCGGTGCAGGGATCCTAGGATGACGCTCATCCGGCAGATCTCAACCTTCACTAGAGGTCGTGACCTTGGGCGAGGCTTTACACCGAGACTATACCTATCTCATCTTCACTCATCTCTGAAGCTCTTATCTTCATGGCTTTGGAGAATCCTTTATGATCTTTGAAATTCGTCAATTCTTGGTTTCTGTCACTATGAAGCTTTACTTCGACCCAATTTCTGCTTACACGTAACAGTTTGATTTTGAGATGTTCAAAAAGTTTAGCCAACATGCAAACAGAGTAACAAAACTGCGTTTCTACTACCACGGCAGATATTTGCATTACTATATATACACCCAAGAGATATAAAACTGTGTAATTGATGTCACTTCCATGAAAAGCAAACGTCCAGAATCCACAAGTGTTTGCAATAGTGATGATTAAAACATACGCGAAAATTTGCATCAGCTGATGGTAAAAATGTAAAAGATGTACTTTTGAATGCAATCGTAGTTCATTTTCAATAATAGCAATGCCATTCAAGATTCTGTTTAATTTCGCACGATTTACCAATAAAAAAATATATAAAATGGAATTTGCCAACACTTCGAAGGTGATTAGAAAGATGCCAGAGGTTGCTTTTACAGAAAACTTCTTGTAGTATCTTCCAGGTCCATTGTGTAAGAGAAAAATGGAAGAAACAGGGAGAATCAATAAGAAAACTACGCTGTAAATGATGGAACCAAAAGAGGATTCAAATCGCTTTGAACCGTTTTTGACCGCAACTGAAAATGTAGCCAAACCAAGTATTTTAGAAACGCAAAAAATTGGTTTAATTGATGAATAGAAATCCATCTTCACCATAACTTTATGATATGGCAGCAACTCGTGTATTGAATTTACGACTCAAGGCAATTTGATTAGTGCTGTTAATGTAGACACAGTTTTTATGCTTTAAATTTTCTCTAAAAGAGGGACGTAGAGACACTGTGAAAAAACAATTCACCACATTATTAATAGTGCAATCGAGACAACATAGACTTCCACTAATAGAAATAAATGTTTCATACTAGCGACTTCCTTTACGGTTGGGCAGTGGCGGGCTTTGGGGGGGGGGGGCAAAGTCAACTGTTAAAAAAATTCTTTGTCTATACAGCAATTTGTTAATAGTCTTTACAATATAAAAATAATGGACTTTCTTTTGTCCTAATTTTTTGTAAAAACCTTTAGGGTGAATATAATTTTGTACTTTAACCATACACTTTAAAAATTTTCATTTTTCAATTACTTACTAGGAAAACGCTTAAGTCCCGCCGCGTTGTTGGATGAGCGTAATTGGTGCATTGAGCTGCCATGTGTTATGCGGATTTTCTGTTGTTCTGTGAAAAAATTATTACTAAGTCGAAGATTTTTTTTAAAATTAAATAAAATTAAATAAAATATAACCTTAAATTTTTAATTTTTTTAATTAATCGTACTAATTTAAAAAAAGAAAAAATCGAAAAAATGCGATTATTATAAGAAATAATTATTCGATTGCGCTCAAATTTCACACGAATATACAAATTTATAAAATTAAGGTTCTGTGAAAAAATTATTACAATAGGATAAAGCATGTAGGTGTTATAAGTAAAAAAATTGTTTTAAAAAAGAAAAAAACCACAAAATTTCTATTTTCAAGAAAAATAATTTTTCGATTGCGCTCAAATTTTACACGGATATCTTAATTCATAAAATTAAAGTTCTGTGAAAAAATCATTAAAATCAGATAAAGTATGTAGGTGTTATAAGTAAAATAAAATTTCAAAAAATCGAAAAAAATCGTAAAATTGCGATTTTCACGAGAAATAATTTTTTGATTGCGCTCAAAAACGTGACAGTTCTAAGTTCAGAGATTTCGAAGGCCTCCATAAAATTTCATCGCAAATAGAGGATCGGTTTAGCCGGAATCGTGCTGACAAACACACAAAAATACAGAAAAAAAAGAAAAAAAAACATTCCGGATTTTTTTCTCCAGTGTAGTGAAATGGAATCTTCGCTTCGCTCACTTCGCTCGCTACGCTCGCTACGCTCATCCAAAAATGATTATTTAGAAATTGATTTTTAATTTACAATGTAAGTTATCAAGAATTTTAATGGATAACTGCGTCTTCCTCTAGCCTTAATTGAGGGCGGTTACGTATTATTTACAATTTTCGTCAAGAGAGGTTGACATAAACAACAAAAACAATTAATTTGAAGAAGAATTTCATTTTATGTTAATAAAAATACCAAATCCAAGTGGCGATCAATACTAAAAATAGAAATGTTTCTATTCAGAACTACGATTTTTTAATGTTTACCTTTGAATATATGCCGTAAATATATTAAATTTTCAATCCATGAAAGCAAAGAAATACTTTTACGTGATCCGTGAATTATTGACTGTGGTTGAATGTTCAGTGAGTTCGAAATTTTTTTCTGAATATTGGTTGTACACAACCTATTAAGATAGTTATTAGGACGGTAGATTCGCTAATTTTACGAATACGGTTTTATCTATGGCTGAGAAAATGATGGAAATTAAAATAATGAAGTAAAGAAAAATATTCTTGTTCAGTGTTTTAAGGTTTTGAGTAGCACGTTGGATTAGTGGTACGCCTACATGCTTCCAATGCAGAAGGTTCTGAATTCGATTCCCATTTCAGGCAGAAATTTTTTAACTTCTTATATTGATTAAAGTCCGTCACTTCTTTTTGGATGAGCGAAGCGAAGACTTCAATTTCACTGACCCCTCAAAAAATTTAGCACCAATGTTTTGTTTTTTTCTCTCTGTCTGTTTGTTTGCACTCTACCGGGCAAACGGTATATGCGATCTTTATGAAAATTGGAGGGGACCTTCGAAATCTTTGAACTTAGACCTGACACGTTTTTGGGTACAATTGAAGATATATGTCTCATGAATATCATACTTTTATGATTTTTTTCGATTTTAAGTGTGATATTTTCGTGACATTTGGGCCGATTCTGACCAAACGGTTGGGGCTACAACGTTCATATTTTACATGGACATTAAAGTAATGGTGATTTATTGCTTTTTGAAAGAAAAAAGTTGAAAAAATTAGCAAGAATCCATAAAATAAAGGTTTAAATATGAGTATTTGAGGTTTATAAAAACAATTAACAAGCAACAATAGAAACTTGACAACAATCACCTACAATGCATTAAAAAAACACTTGCAAAGAAAAATTGGTCCTACGCAAACTAAAAACTTACAAAACAGCTCATCCATCAACGGGACTAAAAAAAAGCGTTCGCGAAACGGCCTAGTCTTAGGAATAAGTAAACGGGTAATTTGGGGTAAATTTGTCCTATAGCAACGAGGCACTTAAATTCAAAGTTTTTTTGAAACGGCCTTGTCGATTCTTGCGATCATCCGTGGGTGTTCGCACTGTCCATACCACTGATTGCTATATTTCAGAATATTGATCTTCAGTCTTTTTTGCTCACTCGTCGATTGCGTCGGGTTCTACATGGTTGACTTGGTTCCTTGGTTTAATGTCCCTCGCTGAAATACATTTACTTGACTGAGTGGGTAGACATCTAACTACGATATATATTTTTTTTAAAATTATAGTTTCACTGATAATAAGTTGCTTTGGTAACAACCACTCATCACCTGTTTTGGTTACCGGTAAGTAGACTTACCAGCACTTTTTTAATCTATACAATTCAATCTGCTAGATTTTTATATTTTTTTCCCGGACAAAAATCATCTTGTTTTAGTTTGGAATTAATATAATTTTCCCCTGTTAAATTCTTATGATTAGAAGGATTTTTGTATTGGTTCAAACATCAAATTGTGTATAAAAACACAAAAATACACACATTTCCGGAATGTTTGGGATATTTATCTGGCCATAAGAATATTTAATATAACCATTTAAAAAATACGAAAAATATGCGAACAAAATTTAATTTTTGAAAAATATACGATTTTTTCCCCATCTTTCATTCTGTTGGAAAATTAAAATTAGAATTTTATTCCTAAAAGATAAAGGTAAAAAACTAATTTTTTTTTTCATTGCATTTTACCCTATGAAGGGTTAAAAGAGCCGAGCCGAAATGAACAAGCCCCAGGCGGGGCATATGCATACGACTCTGTTATCAATCAATGACCTAATAGCGGGCATGATTAAATACCATTATATCAAAATAAATAGTAATTATTTGTAGGTTTTTTAAGTAAAACATTAATAAAACATTTAACCAAACACTAACTTAAACATTATTTTGTACCTGAAATGTAGCCGAGTTGCAAGAATACACTAGAAGAGCCATCTTCAAAATGAAACCCGAGAACCAGCACATTCTGGCCAGAGTGTCCATGATGGCGGTTTCGTGTTGTTGGAATATGGTTATAAACCACCAAAATATCAGATACAAGAAGTCAACGAAACATTTGCCGACCATCAGCAGGTTCTGAATGCCATACAGGAAGTTCAATTCTTGGCTCAGTCGGAACACAGAACTTTGAATAGTGGTGATTTCGTAGATCTCAGATTCGATGCTGAAGTGAAGTCGACGCTTTGACCTTGGGGATATCTTTGTTGTAGAACTTGTTTGTAATGAAGATTTGTTATGATTCGAACTTTCAAATTTGTAGCCTTCCGATTCGGACGAACAACACGGCAAAATTTCAGTTTCATTTCGTGTTGAATGTATCGAGGGAATATTTGTATTCTTGATGAATGTCTCCCCTATTTTAACATTAATTTTCTTCTCCTTACTTCTGTCGCCATTAAGTGTACAATTCAAAAACTCCCATTGAAGAAAGTCTGCAAGATTGTTTGCCTTTACATTTAGTTGTTTGTACAATGTGGCTACCATGAGGATGTAGTTATTAAACTGCATATCCACCGTTTCACTTGAAAATTGTACAAGTATAAAAACAACCAACACGAGAAGCACCAAAAGGGACACACCGTTTTCACGAAGAACCACATTCCAAGGTCCGTAAATTTGAGTAATAATTGTAATGAAGACAAATAGACCTATTTGACAAACGAGACTGAAGAAATATTAACGAAAGGTTTTGTCAGAAACTCCCAAATCATCTCCAGCCGTGGACATTTCATGAAGTAAATTCGTCGTTCTTTGACGTTCAATTATTGAAAGAAAGGTGAGCATTTATGTTAACCGTTAGTTCAATAATGAATGCCGTATGTCTTACAATTGATTGTATGAAAGTTCTTTGACCATGTTTTCCAGGACTGACAGTTATTAAACAGAAAATAGTTACCAAAAGAACATTAGGAACTATTGCATTGAATACCATTGTAGAGGTAGAGAATTCGAAACGTATTTTTCCATTCCTGGAAACTTCTGAAAAGTATGGCGCCAAGCAAAGAAATGTTGAAAAATAAAAAAGTGGCTTAACAGCTGTATAAAAACGCATATTCTAAAAATATTTTTCGAAGATAACAGCTCGAATTTTTAGTTTAGTTTGCTCTACATCTCATAAGAAGACTCAGTTGACACTCATATTACACATTGAATATATGGATTTTGTGATGACTACAGCGAGGACGTATATACACAGTGCAGTTCTACAAAGCTATTCAAATAAGATTGACTTTAATTTATCCACACTTAAAATTATTAGGTTATCAATTTCTATTAGCAATGTGTATTCAAACGTAACAATAATAAACTTAAGTTATTAACTATCGATATTTCCTTTCAATAATAATTTAAATAATTGTTAAGTTCACGGTCACAAAAACGAGCATAAAAATACAAAAAAAAATCACTGAACGCAATATATTTTTATTTGATGTTATGATATCAAATTAATTTTGGTGAATTATTTTGATATGAAGTCAAATATAGCATCTGCAACGTTCAGTGGCGGATCTAGTCTTAACCCATGGGAGCTGAGTAGAGGGGGTGGGGGGGGGGGGGGCGCCGAGCTTTTTGTAGGGATGTGATTTTTGGGCGGTTTCTTCGACTGCCAATAGTAATCAGATATAAGTTAAGTAAGAAATTGACAGTGGATAAGTGTATCGGGGAACTGATAGTCTTGCAAAACTCTACTATTACTATTCGCGGGCGTGGCAGATCTATAAGATAATAAATAAAATTGTCTTAAATTATCAAACAATAAATATAACCATAAATTAATAGGCATGCTGAAAAAAAAACATTAATTATCAATTGTACTTGTATTTACCTGTTTGTATTAACACACAATCAACAGAAACACTTATTTCGACATTTGTTTTACATATGTACCTGAAAAGTAGCAGAGTTGCAAGAATACACTAAAAGAGCCATCTTCAAAATGAAACCTGGGAACCGGCACATTATGGACAGTGTCCATGATGCCAGTTTCGTGTTGTTGGAAATTGGTGAGGAAACCCCAAAATGTCACATACAAGAAGCCAACGAAACATTTGCCGACCATCAGTAGGTTCTGAACGCCGTAGAGGAAGTTTACTTCTTGACTCAGCCGGAACAAGGAACTTTGAATAGTGGACATTTCACAGATCTCAGATTCTATACTAGCGTTAAGTCAGCGCTTTGACTTTGGGGATATCTATATTGTAGAACTTGTTTGGAAAAAAGATTTTTTCGGTTTTAAACTTTCAAAGTAGTTGCCTTTCGGTTTTGATGGATTACATTGAAAATTTTCAGTTTCATTTCTTGTTGAATCTATGGTGTGAATATTTGTATTCTTGAAAAATGTCTCCACTTTTATACGATTACTTCCCGTCTCCTTTTTTCTGGTGCCAATTGTTGTACAATTCAAAGGCTCCCATTGAAGAAAGTCTGCAAGGTTGTTTGCCTTTACATTAAGTTGTTTGTACAATGTGGCTACCATGAGGATGTAGTTAGTAAACTGCATATCCACTGTTCAACTTGAACATTGTATAAGGATAAATACAACCAAACAGAATAGCACCAAAAAGGACACACCTCTTTCACGAAGAACCACATTCCAGGCTTCAAAGATTTGAGTAAAAATGATAATGCAGGCCCAATAGGATAATTTGACAAACAAGACTTAAAAAATATTTACGATAGCTTTTGCCAGGAACACCCAAGTTAAATCCAACCCTGGTCATTTCATTTAGAAACTTCACCGTTCTCAATTATCAATTATCAATAAATAAATAAATAAATTTTATTTAGAGTCTACCCACTCAGTTATATAACTGATTTTCAGTGGGGGACTTAAATCAAAGCGACCAAGCCAACCCTGCAGGCCCCGACGCAATCGACGAGTGAGCGATAACCAACCAAAGATCGATATTTTTAATAGGAAATATAGCAATCAGTGGTATGGACAGTGCGAACACCCGCGAATCAACGCCAGAATCAACAAGGCCGATTCAGAACAACTCTGAAATTTATTATGTGCTTCGTTGCTAGGACGGCTCAAAGTCACCGTTTACAAACTCCTAAGACAAGAACTGATGGACTGAAGTCCAAATCAGAAGTTAAAAAGCTTCTGACTTTAACGGGAATCGAACCCTGGACCTTCTGCATTGGAAGCAAATACGCTAACCACAAGACCAACGAGCCACACAATCGAACGAAGATGTGAAATAATGTTCACCGTTAGTTCAATATTGAGAAAGCCGTAAGACTAACAATTGATTATATGAACGTTCTATGGATATGTATTCCAGGGCTGACTGTTTTTACACAAAAAATTGATACTAACAGCGCATTAGAAACTATTGCGTTGAAAACCATTGCCGAGGTAGAGAATTCGAAAAATATTTTTCTATTCCTGGAAACTTCTGAGAAGTATGGTGCAAAGCAAAGAAATTTTGAAAAATAATAAAAGTGGTTTAAAAGCTGTATGAAAACGCATATTTTTATAGGAGAATTTAAATGTTATCTTTAACTTTTCTCTACATCTTGAAAGTAGCCATAGTTGGCACGCACAATCTTTGATTAATTGGACTTAATGAGATAGATGTAGCCAAGACGTTTATACACAGAAAAGATCAATGAAACTATTTTGTACGCGCCACTTCTCTGTTTTCTGTCTCTCTCTCTCCACCAATCATTTTCCTTCATTTTCCCGCCAAGCTGTGACGTATTCTGAGTCACTTGCCGGCTATTTTTGCATGTACTCTGTAGTCAGGGCATTCCTCTTTCGGGCGTAGCTCGTAGACAACGCACGCTCCAGTCTCTCGGTCACTAGTCCGACGAGAACACCAGCACCTCTCTCGATAGCTCACGTCTACAGTGCAGCCGATCTCGCCATCTTCATTTAAGTGTATACCAGTTAATATTAAGTTTAAGTCTAAATCATCCGGTGCTCCATTCTACACCATTGTGCCAATAACGCCCTCGACGCTGACGCCTTCCACGCCTGCTACGCCCACCTGGCCGATCATCTCTCGCCAACTGTCACTTCGCCCAGCCAGCATCCAAGCCGGTAAGTGGTTCAGTTTATTTCACAGCTCGGTTTCCTCATATTCTCCCTAATTTCTTGTCTTCCCGTACTTTCTTCCTACTAGGAAAAACGCTAAAGTCCCTCCGCGTTGATGGATGAGTGTTTTTTTTTTTTTAGTTTTTTTTTGCGTTTTTGTGCGTTTCATTGCACTTTTCCTTTGCAAGTGCTTTTTGAATGCATTGTGGAGGTGATTGTTGTCAAGTTTCTATTGTTATTTGTTAATTGGTATTATAAACTTCAAAAAACTCATATTAAAACCTTTATTTCTGTAGATTCTGACTAATTTTTTTCAACTTTTCTTCAAAAGGTACTACATCATCATAACCTTAATGTCCATGTGAAATCTGAACGTTGTAGCCCTACCCGTTTGGTCAGAATCGGCCCAAATGTGACGAAAATATCGCACTAAAATGAAAAACTAATATTAAAACCTTTATTTCTATGGATTCTAGCTAACTTTTTCAACTTTTTCTTTCAAAAGGTACTACATCACCATTATCTTAATGTCCATGTGAAATATGAACGTTGTAGCCCCACCCGTTTGGTCAGAATCGGCTCAAATGTCATGAAATATCGCACTAAGAATCGAAAAAAATCGTTAATGTACGATATTCATGAGAAATATTTCTTCGATTGTACCCAAAAACAATACACCTCTAAGTTCAGAGAAAAACGAAGGTCCGGTCAAATTTTCATCAAGATCGCATATGCCGTTTGCCCGGAATCGAAGCGAACAAACAGACGGAAAAACAAAAAAAAAAAAAAAAAAAAAAAACACCCGAGCTAAATTTTTTGGGGGGTCAGTGAAATTGAAGTCTTCGCTTCCGCTCGCTACGCTCGCTACGCTCATCCAATAAATTACATTCCACTAGCCTTTACCTCGCCCCCCTTCCCTTCACCTAGGGGGTTTGTGACCACTGCTCGCCCCGTGCTATCCCCTAGGTCGCAACATATGGTCCTCCGATACGGATGTTCAGCCAGTATCTTCCTTATAAATAACTCAGTTCTTGTTCTCGCCCTGTTTTCTTTGATTTGCATTTCCGTGTCAAATCTTGTCTCCTCGCGTTTGTACATTCACTTGTACGTCAGCTCTCGCTCTGAGTCAGTTGTCATTGCTCATTCCTCGGCGCTTACGTAATCTCGTCCGTAGAGCACGCATTTGTTTATGCCTGCCGATTCGCTATGTCTCTCATCTGATATTATTATTGATCAGATCGCTGTTTGCTCTCTATTAGGCCCTACGTTGAATATTATATATTTTCAATCACGTTCACGTGTTATTCACACTGCTGTTCGATTCCCGAATAGTTGTGTTCTCTTGTTTCGCTTGTTATGTCATGTTTCGCGCACAGTTCGACTCTCGACAGGTGCAATGATGCATTTTCTAGAAACTAGGGTGTTCTTTCACTTTGGTTCCCTCGTATTTTCTAGCATTGTTGAATGTTATACAATTCCTCTCTCTGATAGTGACGTGCAATATTAGCACATATTCTCGTTGTCTCTTATCTTCTCTCAAAACAACAATTAAGGTTGTTTTCGCACCTCTCGTATCTAGTTGTACATTCTACATTTTCGGAACTTACTCGATAGTTCTCATACGCGTATCTCACGTTGCACCACGTGTAGTCTCTGCCTCAAACTCTGCTTTTATTTATTTTCTGAACAATGACGCCAGAAGTAAAGCAACAAGCTACGGCTCTTGTTAATTAAATTAAATAAACTAGGAAAACGCTAAAGTCCCGCCCGCGTTGAGGGATGAGCGTTTTTGTAATTTTTTGTTTGCGTTTTTTGCGTTTTTTTTGCACTTTTCCTTTGCAAGTGCTTTTGAATGCATTGTTGGTGATTGTTGAACAGAGTTTCTATTGTTACGTGTTAATTGGTATTATAAACCTCAATAAACTAATATTAAAACCTTTATTTCTATGGATTCTGGCTAACTTTCTCAACTTTTTCTTTCAAAAGGTACTACATTACTATAACCTTAATGCCCATGTGAAATCTAAACGTTTTAGCCCCACCCGTTTGGTCAGAATCGGCCCGAATGGGACGAAAATATCGCTCTAAAAATTGAAAAACTTATATTAAAACCTTTATTTCTATGAATTCTGGCTAACTTTTTCAACTTTTTCTTTCAAAAGGTACTACATTACCATAACCTTAATGTACATGTGAAATATGAACGTTGTAGCCCCACCCGTTTGGTCAGAATCGGACCAAATGTCACGAAAATATCGCACTAAAAATCGAAAAAAATCGTAAAAGTACGATATTCATGAGAAATATTTTTTCGATTGTACCCAAAACAAACCACATCTAAGTTCAGAGAAAACGAAGGTCCCTTACAATTTTCATCAAGATCGCATATGCCGTTTGCCCGGAATCGAGCGAACAAACAGACGGAAAAAAAAAAAAAAAAAAAAAAACACCAGAGCTAAATATTTTGGGGGGTCAGTGAAATTGAAGTCTTCGCTCCACTCGCTACGCTCGCTACGCTCATCCAAAAAATAACTTAATTTTTTTAATTAATCGTAATTTTTAACAAAGAAAAAAATCGTAAAATTGCAATTTTCATAAGAAATAAATATTCGATTGCGCTCAAATTTAACACGAATATATTAATTCATGAAATTAAGGTTCTGTGAAAAAATAATTACAATGGGATAAAGCATGTAGGTGTAATAAGTCAAAGAATTGCTTTAAAAAAAATAAAAAATTAAAATTCGGTTTTCATGAGAAATAATTTTTCGGTTACGCTCAATTTTTGCACGAATATCTTAATTCATGGGAAAATTTAAGGTTCTGTGAAAAAATCATTACAATCGGTTTAAAGCATGTAGGTGTTATAAGTCGAAGAAAGTTTTTAAAAATCGAAAAAAATCGTAAAATTGCGTTTTTTATGAGAAAAAAATTCCCGATTGCGCTCAAAAACGTGGCAGTTCTAAGTTCAGAGATTTCGAAGGCCTCCATGAAATTTCATCGCAATCGGAGTATCGGTTTTGCCGGAATCGTGCTAACAAACAGACAAAAATACATGAAGAAAGAAAAAAAAAACTTTCCGGATTTTTTTCTCCAGTGTAGTGAAATGGAATCTTCGCTTCGCTCGCTACGCTCATCCAAAAACCCGATGAATTAGATTTATTCAAGCCTCGCTATAACGAGCTGACGTCACTAAAAACTGACTTTGATAAGGTGCAAGAAGCTGTCATCGTCTTTAACTCTAAGCTTGGCGAAACGGTTAAACCCATTGAGGTGAGCAAAGTCAGAATTTTACACTTAAGGATCTGATATTTGCCGCTCGAAAGCGTTACATTACAGCTTCAAGGTTAATTACCACCACCCCAGAAGTCACTCAACAACCAGCTGTTGTTCTTTTCAACAAACTCCTTCCCTACCTTTAAAATTTAAACCCAAATTTTAATGGTGACCTTGCACGCTGGCCTGAGTATTATGCGTTATATCACTCATTAGTGGATCAAAACCCCACTCTTAACGCAGTTCAAAAGTTTCACTACTTAAGGTCATCGCTCCATGACGCAGCCTTAGCGACAATCTCTAGCTTCCAGATTTCAAATGAAAATTATGCTCTCGCGTATGCAGCCTTGATAAACAGATATCAAAACAAACGTTTTGCTTGCCAACATGTATATTAAAACAGGTGCTGGACTTCACACCTCTGAAAAATGGAAATCACTCCTCACTTCAACTTTTTCTCAATGTTCACCGAAGCTCTGTTGCTGCACTCAACGGCTTAGGCATAGATGACCTTGCCGCCTTCTTGTTCTTATTACTCACTCTTGGTCCTTTAGACCCTCATAGGGCGGAAGCAGTTTGAAACCAAATGCTCTTCGCATGCCTCGCCTACATACAAACAGCTCATTGAGTTCCTTGAAGAGCAAAGTCGCACGATGGAGTTATGTGGCTTAGATCATCCTCATGCCACCAATCTCAAGCCTTCCACTAATTCTTACCCTCTCACGCCACCTCGGAAAATTAATTCCTTACTCACCTCGAAAACATCTACTCTTCATGGCGTGCATGTACACAATCGCCGTTACTGCTCGCTCGTGTCCAGCCTGTGGGGGCGACCATATATCTACAACTGTCAAGCCTTCTAAACCAATCCGTGGCAGAAAGATACAACACACTGAGGAAATTGAAAAGGTTTTTTAATTGTTTTGGCAATCCGAGTAACCCCAATGTCTCTCTCAAGGTTCGTATCGTGATTTGCCGAAGTAAAAAACAGCATCACTCCTTGCTCCACTCGGCGACGCAGCCTACTTCCTCTGCAGTCAGCACTTCTAACGATGCTCGCCAACCGCCGGTTGGCCCGAACTCACCCTTTTTGTAGGCTCGCACTGGCTTGCCATCTCAAGGATGGTCCGCTCTCAAACGCACCGGACTTCTCGGCACTCTACGGGGTCAAATTAAGGATAGCTCTGGACACTATCAACACTTCCGTACTGTCATTGATTCCGGCTCACAGGTGTCAGCGATCACTCTTTCTCTCACCAAGCGTCTCGGCTTGAAACTTTGCTCAAGTGTTACGGAACTCTCTGGCATCGGACACTCAGCTGCTAGGGGGGCATGGCACTGTCCACTGTGACATAGCTTCGCGGATCAATCCTCGTCATAGTTTCGCTGTCGAAGCTCTGGTGCTGTCACCATCACTGGTCAAATGCCTGTCCCCTCACGAGGTGTATGAAAAATATCGTGACCTCTCTCTTGCTGACGACAGATTTCACCTCAGTGATCAGGTTGTTTTTCCTCCTCGGAGCCGATCTCTATCTCGACGTGCTGCACAGAAATGGAGACTTGGTAATCAGAGGCAGCCCTTCCGCGATAAACAAGCTGTCTTTGGATGGGTGGTCATGGGACCTGTAGACCCCTCTGATCTGAGCCTCAAGCCCTCTATCTCTCCTCGCGCTCTCCACTACAAGGTTGGACCAAACTCTCTGTCTCTTTTGGGAGTCTGAGGAAGTTTACGCCCCAACACAAGGACCCAGAAGATGAGATTTTGTAAGGAACATTTCGTCTCATCACCACGCGCGATGGTACCGGACGTTTACTCTGTCTCGCTTCCATTAAAACCTTCTGTCTCACCTCTCTGCTCCAACCGGACGGCAGCTATTCAAAGCTACCTAAGCTTAGAACGGCGACTCAAGCGCACCCCGAACAAGATGAAGCATATCAGCACTTTATGCAAGACTATGCTGCCTCTGGGCACATGCAACCTGCGCCCCCAACCCGTGATTACGCGATACCTCAACACTGTGTGCACAAACTCACCATTCCAGCACAAAACTCCGTGTAGTCTTAAACGCCTTTTCCCCCGGGAAAAGAACGGCAATTCTCTGAACCAGAACCTTCTTAGGGGACCGAAGCTGCAACCGGATCTTCCCTCTATTCAAACCACGTTCAGGACTCACGCTGTTGCCATCTGCGCGGACAAAAGGGCCAAATGTACCGACAGATTCTCGTCTATCCTGGGGAAACCGTGCTCACCAGCACATCTTCTGGCGACCGTCACCCTGACCCCCTGTCGTTGAGTACCAAATACAGTCACGTATGGCCTCACACCCTCTGCGTCCTAGCTCAACGTGTGCTTACTCAACTGGTATCGACGAAGGTAATCGTTTCCCGCTCGCTGTGCATGCTATCAGGTTCCAGATGTATATCGACGATCTCGTGTCCGGCGCTTGTGACCGCGCCCAGGCTACTCTCCTGCAATCTCAGCTGCAAGAACTCACGGCCTGTGGCGGATTCGAACTCAGGAAATGGGCTAGTAATGATCCTGACTGCGTGATTTGCGCTTCCTCAGGATCCCCTAGAAACGCCTCTGGTATTCTCGAATTAAGAGCAAGGCATAAAGACCCTTTGGGATTGTTGTGGGATCCTTGTCTGACTCCTTCTCGTTCCACGCTAAACCCCTTTTCCCGGGGCCTGTCACTAAACGATCTAATCTCTCATACATACCCAAGAATCTTCGACCCACTCGGTTTTCTCACCCCATATGTGTGCTGGATGAAGATATTCCGCAACAATTTTGGGTTTGCTTCCACTTCAATGGGATGACTTACTTCCTGACCAGCTCACCAAGAGTTGGTTGTCTGCTGTTTCTGACGTGTCCCAACTATCCCCTTTAAGATGCCTCGCTCTATCTCTGATAGTCGTGGAACTCACAGGCTAGTCGGGTTTTGTGACGCTTCTCAGAAAACTTTTTCTGCAGTCGTCTACCTTCACACACAACGTGGATCGACCCCGCACATCACGCTATTGCGGGGCTAGAAGCAAGGTCGCTCCTCTGAACCCTTGACAATCCCTAAGCTTGAACTGTCCCTCTGCGTTCTTGCTCTCTCGACTTGTCCAATCCACTATACATTCCCTCTCTTGTATCGCTATCGAATCCACTGGCCTGTATACGGACTCCCTGATTGTTATCGCATGGGTTGCTACTCCACCTCACCGCCCTTAAAACGTTCGTCGCCAACCGTGTCGTCGAGGTACTGGAGACCTCCAGCCCTACTGACTGGACTCATGTAACCTCTGAACCAAAACCCCGCCGACTGTGCGTCTCGTGGTATTTACCCGATGAGCTGATGGCTCATCCTCTGTGGCTGGCTGGCCCTTTGTTCCTGTCCTGTGCTCACCAGCTGAAACGTGGCCACACTCCGGCCTTACTCACGACGCTCACCCCGATCTGCCCGAAGTGAAGACTTCTGCCACCACTTAGTAACGATCGCAACAGTTGATCCCATGCCCCACACACCTCGAGATATTCTCTATCTTGCTTCGCGCTCAACTTTCTTTTGGCCACGTTGTGAGATTCGCTCGAATCCTGCTGGCCAAACGCGCAAAACCTCTCACCTCCTACAGGCCTCTGCAGCCGTCCGAGCTTCAGGAATTTCTCAACCCCATGATCAGCATAACTCAAAAGCACTAAATTTTGCAGACGAATTCCGAAGACATCCCGGAATCAATCAAGTTCCTCCTCACTCTTTTCCTTGAATCCGTTCATCGACGCAGCCGGGCATCTCAGGGGGGCCGGAAGGACTCCACCATTCTCTACTTCCAGAAGAATCACGATCACCGATTCTTTTGCCTAAGAAGGCCCATCTCTCATCGTTACTCTGTGATTCTTTTCACAAAAAACTCTCTTCATTCCGGACCCCGTACCGCTTCAAGCTCTGATCCAGAACGCTATTGGATCATCTCACTCCGCGGCCTACTCCGACAACGAATCAGGAAGTTTCCCCACATGTCACAAGTTCCGCGCAAGACCTATGCAGCCTAAGAGGCAGCCCTTCCTTCATGTCGTGTACAACCCTCTCGCAGTTTTCCCGCATGTCGGAAAATGACTTTGCTGGCCCTTTCGGGTCAAAACCAGCACCAGAAGAAACGTTTTCCCCCACAAAGTGTTATCTGTGCCTGTTTGTCTGCATGGCTATCAAAGCCGTCCACCTGGAGATGGTCTCCGAGCTCGCTACGGAAGCCTTCTTAGCTGCCTTCGACCGATTCATCTCACGAAGAGGTCTGCCCGCCCACATTTTTCGGATTGCGGTCGGGAAAATATGTGGGTGCCGCTCGTCACTTTTCCCTGAAGTTCAGGAGTTTCCTTTCCCACTCCAAAACTTCTATCTCTGACTCCCCTTTCTGCGCGTGAAATAGCTTGGCACTTCAATCCACCCTATTCCCCTAACTTTGGAGGGTTATGGGAAGCAGGTGTCAAATTTCCCCTAAATCTCTGCTACATCGCCTCATCTCCGACACTCCTCCCCACGCATGAAGAATATGCAACGTTATTCTCACGCATCGAGGCTGTTCTCAATAGCCGACCCCTATGTGCCACGCCTCAAGACCGCCGGGAAGGGCCCGATTATCTGAGCCTGGCCACTTCCTGACTGGTGCCTCGTTGCTCGCCCCCCCCGGACACTTGGAGCCCGACGACGCAACGCACCTGTCACGTTGGCACCGAGTACGCAATTACACCCGGCCTTTTGGACTCGTTGGTCCCCGCGAGTATTTACCCTACACAAATGCAGCGCGGGAAATGGACGCGAAACCACCCGAACCTCCAAGTCGGAGACGTGGTTTTCCTGCTGAGTCCTCAAGCATCCCTCTCTCTTGGCCGATCGGACGCATAAAGCTCTTCATCCCGGGCGCGACGGCATTGTTCGCGTTGGCCACTATAAGCACGTCGTCGGGCTCGTACATAGGCCAGTGAACAACCTCTTAATTTTTCCGTCGCCTAACCCCGACAGCTACCTCGTATCTTTTCCCTTTGTTCTATAAGCAGTTCGTTTTAGAACCCTAATTTTTCTCATTTTTAGTTCTTTTCTAACTAGTTCCTTGTTTTGATTTTGTTCTCCTGAGAAGTGAGTAAATCTCCTCAGAGTTTTGGATCCTTCTTGTTCTCTAGTTTTTTATTTTTCTTGTGTCGGATTGGGGCGTAAAATGTTGCCCATTTTGGTGGCCGGTTGTACGCGCCACTTCTCTGTTTTCTGTCTCTCTCTCTCCACCAATCATTTTCCTTCATTTTCCCCCCAAGCTGCGACGTATTCTGAGTCAATTGCCGGCTATTTTCGCATGTACTCTGTATCAGGGGGATTCCTCTTTCGGGCCGTAGCTCGTAGACAACGCACGCTCCAGTCTCTCGGTCACTAGTCCGACGAGAACACCCGCACCTCTCTCGATAGCTCACGTCTACAGTGCAGCCGATCTCGCCATCTTTATTAACCCGAGAGTAGTCGCGTGTGGTCTTTGGGACCGACTTTTTTTTTCAACAGTAGTTGGTATTTTTACAGCGCGCATGCGTGGCTTGTCTAGTTCTGCCTACCTTCCCAAATAGATTTGTGAAGCCAGTGTGCAATACGACAATTCAGTGTTCTGCAGAACCTTCATCTAAGATAGATAAGAGGTCCTGTTCGGTTGCTCGGTCTTTTTGACCGCTGCGCGACTACTAAGGGAGGCAAAAATATGCATACTCAATCACTATTATGAGACATGTATTTTGTTAGTGTAAGGTTTTATTATTCTTCAACATACTGTGTTTGGGATAATATTACTGTCTTAATTTACTAATAATTCAAACTACAGGGTGTTTCAAAACATATTTTTATACCTTTTGTAGGTTTTGCAACATTCTGTGTTTGATTGATTATTTAAATTGATTATTTATTGATTATTGATTGATAATTGATTAATATAACCATGTATGCTGTCCCCATATATGATATATTCCTTATATTCGTAATCAAAACGTCATCCTAACGTTTTAGCCCATAATAAATAATGCGGTCTAAAGGACCGCGCGCGACTACTAACGTTACAAACAGGGGCGCGACTACTCTCGGGTTAAGTGTATACCAGTTAATATTAAGTTTAAGTCTAAATCATCCGGTGCTCCATTCTACACCATTGTGCCAATAACGCCCTTGACGCTGACGCCTTCCACGCCTGCTACGCCCACCTGGCTGATCATCTCTCGCCAACTGTCACTTCGCCCAGCCAGCATCCAAGCCGGTAAAGTGGTTCAGTTTATTTCACAGCTCGGTTTCCTCATATTCTCCCTAATTTCTTGTCTTCCCGTACTTTCTTCCTATAAATTACATTCCACTAGCCTTTACCTCGCCCCCCTTCCCTTCACCTAGGGGGTTTGTGACCACTGCTCGCCCCGTGCTATCCCCTAGGTCGCAACAATTTAAATTAGTTTGACTTTAATTTATTCACACTTTAATTTATTAATATATCGATTACTATTAGCTTAATTGTATGCATATAGAACGATAATATACAAAGTTTTCACACTTTAGGAAATTAGTAATCGGCATTTCCTAACGTTTTCATATTTGAAATGTTAAAGATGATTTCACTGATACGAATTATTAATCTGTTAAAGTGGTTCAAAATTAAGTCTTGACACTCTTCCACATAGGGAGATAAATAAATATGTAGTTGTTTAAGTGTTTTGCTAGAGTTCATTAAAAGAAATGTGTCCATCTAGTTTTTTGTTAAAATATTTCCAATCCTTGCTTTATTAAATAATATATTAATGGGGCAATACATTACATTCAATAACTTTCCTCTGCTAATCTCTATTACATGTAAACAGTATGTGAATATGAAAAGTAACAGTGTAACTATAAAGATACACTGTTTAGTAAATATAAAAATGAAATTTTCAGAAATACGAATTTGATGTAGCAAAAATGAGACAATAGTATTCTCTCTTTGAGTGATACGTCTATATTGGGTGAACGAAGCGAAGACTATTATTTCTCTGACCAACCACCCCCCTTAAAAAAATAGCTCGGGTGTTTTTTTCGCGCTCTACCAAAGCAAACGGCATATTATGCAATCGTGATGAAAATTTAAGGGGACCTTCGAAATCTCTGAGCTTAGACTTGCCACGATTTTGGGTACAACCGATCACTTATTTATTTTGATTATTGTACTTTTACGATTTAAAAAAAAATATGAGATATTTCCGCGATATTTGGCAAACGGCTACTCCGATCATAATGAAACTTTATAGGAACGTTTGAAATCACTTAAATTATACATGCTATGATTGTGGAGACATTCAAAGAAATATTTCTGAAAGAAATCGTACTTTAACAAATTTTTTCTCGGTTTTTAATACGAAATTTTCGTGACATTTGGGCCAATTCTGACAAAACGGTTGGGGCTACAATGTTCATATTTTACATTGGCATAAAGATTATGATGATATAGTGCCTTTGAATAAATTTTGTTAAAAGTTTTTTCAAAATTCATAGAAATAAAGGTTTTTAATATAAGCCTTTTACATGTGTATAATAAACAAGTAATATCAAGAATCTATAGAAAAATTAATGAGATCCCAATTTAAAAATGTCATCATAGGACTAAAATTAATATTAAAACAGCTCATCCATCAACGCGACTGAAAAAAGCGTTAGCGAAGAGGCCTGGTATTTTATCTTTGGATTAGTTTGAAGATATCTGAGATAAGCTTTGACATCCATTAATATACATTACGTTTAGAAATAAATTAATAAAGCTCGTCTTAGTTTTATTTGGTTATTTTATAACTCAATAAGGTAGAGGTCCAATAAAAAATAAAAAAATGGATTAAAATAATTAATTAGGATAATTCTGACATAACATAATTTCTTCCGTACCTGGTTAGACGCGGAGTTGCAAGAATAAACCAAAAGCGCAACCTTTAAGAGATAACAGAAGCTCCAGGAAATTTTTGACAGCTGATCCATAACATCGACTTCTTCTTGGTTGTAGATGGAAAGAAATCCCCTGAACATGAGGTACGTGAGGTCAGCAAAACACTTTCCGACCATGATCAAGTTCTGAGGACCGAAGAGGGAGCTGATTTCAGTACTCAGTTGGAACACGTCACTTTGATTGGCGCATATTCGCGAGACATCCTCTTCAAAGCACGTTTTGTCATTACACTGTAACCATGATGATATCCTCAAGGGTAAATCTGGTAGAAGAATGGGCTCGACTTTTATCAATCTTGAATTTTTACTGAAGTTCATCTTTAATGAACTTAATTCATTTAAACTTACTATATCACTTTCTTTAGTATCAAATTGAATATTCATATTTTCTATTATCGAGTGTGCCTTTTCGTCACATTCAGGAGTTTTTACTACCCGTCTTAATTTTTCGTGGATGGTAGCAACATTTTGTACTTGAAGAGTGTCAGCAAAGGCAAGCTTGTTTGCCTTTACATTAAGTTGTTTCAACAATTTAGCCACCAATAGATTGCAATTAGTAAACTGCATCACAGTTACTTCACTACTACATTGCACCAGAATAAACAGAATCATATGACATAATATGGACTTTGAGAAGAGATGTCCAATGAAGATTATGTTCCAACCTCCTAATATGTGTGTCGTTATGGAAACGACGATTAACACACATACTTTAGCGACAAGGATGAAGAAACATTTGCTATAAGTGACGTCAGACACGGCAAGCTCATCTCCGATCCGAGACATTTCAGACAAAACTCTTATTATTCTATGTCGATTTACAATTGAACGAATGAAAGAGAGTATGTTTACCAGGTGTTCAACGACGAATACTCCCGTTTTAACATACAAATGTAAATTCGACATAACGATTCCTGGATGTAAGAGAATTTTTGAACACACTGCAGATATCAACAGAAAAGCGGTGAATGTAGAACTATAAACCATTGATAACGAAGAAATCGAAAAATATTTGTTTCCATTTCGTGAAATTTCTGTAAAAGGTGCCAACCCAAGAATCCTTGAGAAAGAAATCAGAGGTTTTATAGATGAGTGGAAACGCATCTTTGATCTTATTTATGAAGGTTCAAATAAGATTGGTTTTATCGTATCCTTACTCTCTTTGTCACAAGTAATATATCAGATTAATTTCATAAATGCTCCAAATATCCAACGTTGTGCATGAAGTATTTGTTTCGAATAGCCACTTATCAAGATCAAAGTTTGAACAAAAGTTGCAGTTTATTGTAATGGTATTAATATTGTATGCAAAACCGTATACACAGCGAAGACCCATGAAGCAGAATGAGACAAATCCACCTTTGATCTCTCTTCAATTTCAAGGTATTTTCACAATTATTTGTATTGCTAAGTGTTATCGATTTGTTGTTCGTAGAAACATGAAGTTCATCTAATCTCTTACAAAAACCACGATATGTTGATTCTATATCGATAATGTGTGTGTTCCTCGTCTATTTAATAAAAAGGAACTATAATGCATAGCTAGAAAATGAAAAATATTTTCCCTACCAATATTTCAAGTTTTTATAAGTAAGATATAAAGTAGTTATACCAATAAACACGCATTATAAACTATATTTAAGAATAGAATATTATGATAACTGTTAAGATTACAGTCAATGCTGTCAAGATCGTTAAGATAATAGTACATATCGTCAGATTACAAGAAAAAACAACCGAGTCCGGATGAACAATGACTACGCTCAAGGATGTCAGAAAAGAAAGACAGAATGCGTAATTGAGATATTTTGTTTATCCATTCACATTACCTCCCTTTAAAACAATGACCTAGCGATTTGGTCTCAGAAAATGGAGCTAGATGTATTCAAAATAAAAGTAAATGTTCAATCTTACAGTTCAAACTAAAAGGTATTTAAAAAAATATTATATATTTAGTGTAAAATAACGATTCCATAACAAATAAAAACAACTAAATATCATCACTGACCTGATGGCAAGCATTGTTGCAAGAAGAGATAAGAAGATATATCTTGAGTACGACCATAGTGCTTAAAGTGGAATAGAACATAAATAAAAATATTTCCAACTCTTGTTCGGAAAGGTACGCCGTGTATGTCAGATGTGTGAAGTTGTGAAAGATCTTGGCCACCAATAGCAGGTTCTGCACGCTGAACATCTTGCTGACGTCATGACTCAGAAGGAAGAGAGAGCTTTGGATGACGGACATGCGGCTAAGCTCCGCCTCGTAGCGAGATTCTGATTGGCTGTCGAGGCTTGAAGGGATCTCTATTTGACTCGACTCTCCTGATTGTTGGAGACACTCAAGGTTCTTAACAGAAGGGCGAACTTCGTGGTGTGAAGGATTCATCGAACTCACAACACATTTTGTATTCTTCATTTGAACTCTATTCCTTGACTGTATTTTAGAACCAGTAGCAAAGGATTTATTTATTTCTTCATGGAATATATTTAAAATATTATAATTTAGTTGCCCAAACAGATCAGCTAGAAATGATGTCAACGCGTTGAACTGCATTTCAGTTATAACCTCAGACATTTCTACAGCAAACATAATAACGTCATCAAAGTTATTTCTTATTGGTGATCTGTTTAAGTTTCGTACGTCCAAAAACATTAAAGAAATAAAATCTGTCAACAGAATGGAGAAAAATAACGATATATGCATTATATGTCTAATCGTATCGTATATATACTGAGTCTGCTAACGCACATTTTGGGGCGGCCCGACTTTGGCGGACCGAAACGGGCGTTTCCCCACACCGGGGGCGGCCGACTCGGCGACGTTCACGACCGGAATTTATCTGGGATTTTGATAAAAAAAATACGTCCGCCCCCTCGCGCCCCGGGTTTCCAGCCCTTTTGACGAGGTTTTTCGAGTCGTGTCGAAAAAAATACGGAAACATGGCGCCGGCGCTTTGGACGACGCTGCGCCGCGAGTACGTGCGCCCCCCTCGGCACGACCACCGGCGTGTGCGCAAAGAACGACGCAACAAACCCGCCATTTGACTTTTTCTCCACCTCTCTTCGTTTGGCCGTGGCAACGTGGTACATTTCGATTTTTGCGTTTTCAAAAAAGTTACCTCGATGTTCCAGGGTTCTTGTCCGGGGAAATTTTTTTAAAAAAATTTCTTGCCACGTCACCTTTGCATGTGGGCATTTTACACATGCCCCAGGTTTGGCGGTAGAAAAAAATGTCACGTGTTCTTATTTTTGGCACTTCAATTTCTCACCTTTCCGATTTTTCTAAATTTTGGGTAGGCTCTAGAGCTTTGTTCTTTGGTGATTTTGAAAGCTTAAAGGAGAACGCACAAGAGGGTGGGAAAAACTGTCCCGGAAATTTCGTAAAAGAACTCGAAAAAAATTACAAAAATTAAAAACAACTTTGTATTTACACCTTGCCAGTTGGAAATGTTCAAAATTCGAATTTTAACGTATCTTAAAAAAAAATCCAGCACCATCCCCTTCGGGAGGGATGTATGTATAAGAACAACAATAGTTTGGGTACCGGGAATCGAATCCGTCGTAACGGTTCAATGTTGAATGTCGAACGGGACGTCCGTTTTGCTGTCCACTTTCACCTTGAGAGGGCCAAAATTCATTGTAAAATTTTTTTTACGAAAATTTAAAGGGCAGACAACCCTGTACGGGACCATCCCCTACCAACGTTATATAACACACTTGGTACTTAGTTACTATGGAAAGGGGTTATGCCTCTCTCAAAAGTACCGGGTGTACATATTTATTTTCATAATTGTAATTTCGTTTCAAAGGAACGCAAATAAAAAACGGGTCCAATCGGGTTCAAAAAAATAACATGTTGTACTATAAAAATAGCTTAAGAGTCGGGCAATACGATTAGACAAGTTTAAGCTCTTCGTTTTTACCCCTAGTGGGCGAAAAATAAATCGGAAATGAATTTTCACGCATTATCTGGCATCGATTTCGCCCCAAAATGCCCACTTTGACGAGTGTACCTCATAGTAGCATTTTTTGGGGAAAACCAAAAATATTGCCCGGAAAGCACGGATCCTGTACCTACACTTTGATAACAAACACTTGTGTTTGTGACGTTCGCACGTGTTTTTTCCTTCCGACCGATTATTACTTTGTAGTTGTTGAAATAATGTTTTGTTATTTTCTTCTATTGCATTCTTTTTGTGAATGCCCTGGAACGGGCCCTATTTCGACTTTTATGTCCCTACCATGCTGGCTAATTAATTAACATGAAGATCAAACTTTATAACGAAATTTACTTAGTCCCATTTTTCAAAGGTCCTGAGCGCCGAAATGGCATTTGAAAATTAATTTGTAAATAAAAAACGACAAATAATGCTCACAGTGTTCTAGTAATACTGAGACGAGAGAAAATAATTGTAGCAAAATCCATTTATATCTCAAGTGTTGTAAGAAGATGTGCATTGTGCAATGTTTGCCGAGTGTAAACAGAGGCTCTGAAAGGGGTACTACCCAATTCAAGCAATCAATTCAATACAATATTCACCTGAACAAGGTTCATGTGGAAGATAATGACATTCAAAATCCAAAATGACACACATACTTAGAACTAGGCAAGATCTACAAAAGTGTATGCGTGCTAGACATTCAACAGGTCAAAGGGTTTTTAAAGGGGCAATTTTGAGTAGTTAAAATATAAATAAATGTAAATAAAAATTAAATTTTTGAAATGAATTAATTTTATATAAATCAATGAACCACTACATGTGTCGGGTTATGATAAAGGGGCAATCGAGGACATGAACCACTGTTGAGGGCAATCCCAGACTATTTTAGTGTGGGGGAGGGGGAGGGGGAATGTAAAGTCGAGTTCAATACTTAAACATTTAATATTTGGTGAAATGTATTAACTTTTTTCGGTTTTTACGTCACAGGGCCGCGTCCAAGGCATCCGAATTTCGAGGACTGTTTTGACTAAACGCCGCAATGACACAGTTTGGGGGGGGGGGCGAGGGGGATTTGGAAATGGGATTTAATACATTTGATCAATATTTTCAAGCCTTTTGACGAAATTATGTTCAATACCAGTATTTCCGTCGTGATGGGCCACGATGAGGGGTTATGAACGAAGTAGGATGGTGGAAGGGGGGAGTAAAGTCGACTTTTCCATACATAAACCTTAAAATATTTAGTGAATTATTGAACTTTTTTCGATTTTGCTCTTTCAAATTATGTCACAGGCTGCGTGCAAGGCAACCGATTTTCGAGGACTGTTTTGACTAGACGCCGCAATTACACAGTTTGGGGGGGGGGGGGGGGGGGGGGATTTTGGAAATGAAAATTAATACATTTGATCAATATCTTCAAGCCTTTTGCAGAAATAATGTTTTGATGGGCCATGATGAGGGGATATGAAGGGGGGAGGGGGGGGGGGGTGTAAAATCGAGTTTTCAGTACATAACAAACACGACAGGGACTGCAGGACGGCTAAAAACGTTACGATTAAAATTTTTTCACTGGGAAATTGACGTGTTTTGACCCAGGGCTACCGTCACCCTTTTTGGGGTGGGGTGTCAAAGGGGAATTTTGGATTTGAAATTTTTCCATTTTGAGTTTTTCGCCGAACCGAACACGTCAGCGGGCCGGGTCCAAAAAAATTTTCAGGATCTGTCAAATTTTAGACGTGTGCAAAAAATTTCTTTGAATTTCTCAAAAAAGTGGTTGGTCATTTTGGGTGATCCAAAAAACATTTCTTTTCGTCATAACTTGGGCAGTTCTTCTCCGATCCGGGCCATCCTAGGCTCTACGGAACCGGACTGACGAGGCCAATTTTTTTGTTACCCGGAAAGCGTCCCGGAAATTCGGCGTCCCGGAAAAACCAGGAAAATTACAAAGTTGTCCGATTTGGAAAATTCTTTCCACAATGTTTCGGAGGTCAAAGCGAGTCCGTAAGTGTTTAAAAAAATCGTTGGTCATATTTTGGGAAATCCAAAAAACATTACTTTTGTTAATAACTTTTGCAATTGTTGTCCGATCTCCGCCATCTAGGACATTACGGAACCGGACGTCAGACGCCGACATTTTGGCGTCCCGGAAAAGCGTACAGGAAAATTGGGCGTCCCGGAAAAATCGGAAAAATACTAAGTGTACCAAAATCAAAAATGTTTTTAACAAGTGTTCAGGAAGCCAAGGCGAGCTCGAAAGCGTCGTGCAAAATCGAACGTCAATTTTGGGAAATCCAAAAAAAACGTTTCTTTTCTTAACAACTCGGGCAATTGTGGGGGGGGGAGGGAGAGATTTTGAAATGGGAATAATACATTTTATCAACATCTTCCAGCTTTTGCGGAAACTAGGTTTAATACCAGCATTTTTATTGTGATGGGCCATGATGTGGGTATGATGGAGGGGGAGGGGGAAAGGGGGTGTAAAGTGGAGTTTTCAATACATAAACCTTGAATATTTAGTGATATTTTTTAACTTTTTTCGGTTTTGCTCTTTCCAATTACGTCACAGGGGCGCGTCCAAGACATCCGATTTTCGAGGACTGTTTTGACTAGACGCTGCAATGACAGTTTGATTGGAAGGGGAGGGAGGGGGGTAGATATTTTAGAAATGGAAATTAATACATTTGATCAATATCTTCATGCCATTTCATTTTTGGGGCGATACCAATGGCGTCAGAGGGATTTACGGCACTTATACTAAATTATTTAATTTTTAAATTGTTGGTCTATTTTGGAAAATCCAAAAAACACTGTTTCTTTTAATAGCTCTGGCAATTTTCGTCCGATAGGGTCCATCTTGGGGTCTTTGGAACCGTATTGGTCGGACGCAGCAGGGGTTATTAACAGGGGCTATTTTTAAAGTCAAAACAGTGAACCGAGCATTCCATCACCCTTATAAGGGCATTTTAAAAATTATAATTTATCAGCAGTTACGGCCCTGAAACACCTTCATTTGAACGTGGACAAAAACCTTTTTGGAATGACTCAAACTAGTATTTAATCATTTTGGGGGAAAACTTTTTCTTTTTCTTTTTTCTTCTTCCACAAGGCGTCAGAGGGTCGCATCAGAGGTTATGGCATTAATACTAAATTCTTTTCTTTTAAAATCGTTTTGGGAAATCCAAAAAACATTGTTTTTGAACAGCTCTGGCAATTTTCAAATTCTTTTCTTTTAAAATCGTTTTGGGAAATCCAAAAAACATTGTTTCTTTGAATAGCTCTGGCAATTTTCGACCGATCGGGTCCATCTTGGGCTCTATGGAACCGTATCGGTCGGCGCAGCAGCGGTAATTAACAGGGGCAATTTTGCAAGTCAAAACAGTGATCCGGGCATTCCTTCACCCTTTTTGGGGCATTTTGAAAATGTTTATTTATATTTTTCCTTCAGATTACGTCAGAGCGCCCTGTCCAAGGCTTCGGCCCCGAAACACCTTAATTTGAACGTGGCCAAAAGCTTTTTTGGAATTTCTCAAAATAGTGGTCGGTCATATTGAGGTAAAACTTTGTTTTATTTATATCTACCACAACTAAAGTCCGATCGGGTTCATCTCGGGCTCTACGGAACCGTGCGGGCGGAGGAAAGATTTACACGTAACGGAAAGCGTCCGGAAAAACGTTGTCCCGTTTTCGGAAAAGTCCGATATGGTCCATTTCGGGCTCTGCGGATCCACGCAGACGAGGCAAAGATTTAGACATTCTGCAAAAGCGTCCCGAAGAAAGAAATGTCCCTGATTTTTAAAAAAGGCGCAATTATTGCCCGATTGGGTCCATTTGGGACTCTACGGAACCGCGCAGATGAGGCTAACATTTAGACGTACCCGAAAGTAGCCCAACCGCCGCGTCATCAGTAGCTCGGGCATTTTTCGTCCGATCGGCTCCATCTTGGGCTCTATGGAATTGGGCAATCAAGCCAAACATTTTTCGTTAAGTAAAAGCGTCCCGGAAATTTTTGCGTCCGGAAATTTAAAAAAGTCGTAAAAACTACTTGATTTAGAATTTTTTTTCACGGTTATTTTTGGTGAAGGGCAGGGCTTGAGGCGTATTGAAAGTGTACCGGAAAACAAATTTGTCCCAAGTATTCGGAAGAACGATAAAACGTGAACCGCAAAGTACCGTATCGCGGCGGTACGCGGGCCGATTCTCGAGTTTGTCGCGTCAACGAGGTTTTCAAAAGTACGAGGTTTATGAGTACGAGGTTTCCATTCCCTCCGCGCAGCGCGACTTGTCTTACTATTAATAACTACGTTAACTCTGGACTGGCGGCGGAACGAGTTTTTCCACGCAAGACGTTTTCTCGCCAGGAGCGTGATAAACGCGTACATTTTGGACGTCCTCCACGAGAAAAGATTGACATTTTCGAAAACAAATTACCCGCGACCGACAAAAATTTGCTTCCAGGTCAAAAGTCAAAAAATCGCGAAAAACGTCGTTTTTGACAGTTTTTTGTACTCACGGTTGCGCGGCCCAAAGTATGCTACGCACCCAAACGTCGACAGTTCCTACGCTTTCGAAATAATTACGGGTACAAGCGACGCGAAGGTTCCGGGCTGACTATCATACTTTGGCCGGGATGGCGAATAAACAATTTGGATTTGGAAACGAGAAAATTTATAAAAACGCAGATATTACTTGGAGCATTCCCGAATTTTCGTACTTTGTTTAAACGTGTAAACATTAACAAAAACTGGCGGCCTATCCAAAAACATTTCGGAAAAACGTTTCGTTCTCTTTTTATGGGACATTGTTTGGATTTTCCGGTTCCAAATTTTTGGAAATTTTGGATTTACGTAGAGCCCCAAAGTTTGCCAATTACAAGAGCCAATGATGTGGGTAACAAGCTTTAAAAAATTGGTCCCCACTTCTTTTTCAGAATGGGCGAAAAAAATTCCCAAATTTGGACAATTTTGAAAATTGACAGTGCAATTTAAAAAAATAAAAAAATTGACTTCTTTAGGTTTAATTTCCCTAACCAAGGCACATTTATGTAGAGAAATGATGAAGAAATTTTAATAAAATTAGTTTGAGAACCTTGGTTCGAACCCCGGATCAGTAGATGCCTTCGAACACGATTCGGGACACTTTTTTACAGTATGAGTTTTCATTGAAAATCGTAAAAAGCATAGTACACATTTTTTCTAAAATTCACGGATGGTTTAAAGGCATCGATCGGACCTTTACGATAATCGTGATACCAAACATGAGCCATTTTGTAGCATTTGTATATTAGTTATGGAACCCCCCAAATTGACATGCGTGTCCGTTTTGGCATCAAAAAATCATAATTATTTTATCTCACGGTTGCCGCGCCCAAAGTAGGCTTTTCACCCGAACGCCGACGGTACGGACGCGTTTGGAATCGTTCCGAGTACAAGCACCGTTAGGGGTTTTAGGGCCGTTACAATACTTTTGCCGGGGCGACGATGAACATTTTGAAATGCGCGTAATTTTGAAAAAAGTTAAACTTGCTGTTTAAATAAAAAATGTTTAAAAAAAACTGAATTTTCAAATTTACTTACGGCGTGTGAGAAGTGCCGGTGCGGAGTTAACGCGGGGGGGGGGCCAGACGGCAAAAATGTTTACCGTTTTCCTTCTTTCGGACATTGTTTGGATTTTCCATTTTCCATTTTTTGAAAATTTTGAGATGCGCAATAGAGACCCGAGGTTTTACAATTCCGAAAGCCAATAACATAGCGAACGGGTTAAAACCAAAATTGCAACGATATTTCTTTCCGATTGCGAGGGAAAAAATCGTAAAGTTGGAATTTTTTTAACATTTTGCAGTGCAACTTAAAAGTTTAAAATTTTGTTTTTCCTCGGTTCGATGTGGAACGACCAAGGTCGTTAATGTAGCGCAAGTATAAAGGAATTGAAATAAAATTGGTTTGAGAACCTGGGTTCGATCACGGGTTAGGGCGAAGTCTTAGAGTTCGGTCCGGGACACTGTTTGATAGTTAAATTTTGCATTCAAGGTCACAAAAGCACGGTAAATATTTTTGTAAAATTCACGAATGGCAAAAACACTGTATCCGATCTCTACGGAAATTGTCATACCAAACATCACGCATTTGGTTACGTTTGAAAGGTAGACAGGGGAGGAGACAAGATTGCAATGAGTGCAATGAGTGGTTTGGGAAACCAAAAATATCACTCTGCACGCACGGGACCGTTACCTACATTTTGATAATAAACATTTTATTGTTTGTGATATTCGCCCGTGTTTTGGCTTCCGACCGGTAATCAATGTGTGATTGTTAAATAATGTAATTACACATTTTTTCACTACATCCTCTTTTACCCGCAGCTTTGGTGCGGCGGCTAGGATCCGGCGACGTCCCGAAAAAGTGTCAGAAAACAGGGAAGCGTCAGCAATTGAACTTTTTGATTATTCTTGGCCATGCATTTGTCGCCTCAGATTTATACTGTTTAATTACCATAGCCGAGAATGAAAGAAAAACTGGAAAACTGTCTCGGTTTTGCGATTTTCCTCATCAGAAGGAAATGTAAAACACAACATGGTAATACAACCGAACCTTGAATTTTCAAATAATCAGGCGACGGCTCGGAGATTCACGACCTTCGGACGGGCGAGACACACCAGATGTTACTGGGACCGTTGCATAGCTTGGCCTGGCTTGGCCGGTCTGACGCGTGGAGCATCACATTCTGTCAAGGTCAGGACCGTTCCCGAGGATTGACGTAATGTGGCTCATGACGTGGCGCAGGGAATGTATCGATAGCAGCATTGCATACAAGTGCGTATGAAGTGGCGTCTTTCACATCAGAGTCCCAGGAAAGCATTTCTCACACATTTTACACAAAGAGGCGTAAAATGTTCCGATTTCGAAAATCATTTTTCACCGTACTTAGAGGCGGCGGACAGCGTCCGGCGGCGTACCGAAAGTGTCCCGTAAAACAAATTTGTCCCAGGACTTCGGATAAACGACAAACGTTACCCGCAAACTACCGAATCGCGGCCGTACACGGACCGATTCGCGATTTTGTCGCGTCAACGAGGTTTTCCACCTCGAGGTATTCCGAGTACGAGGTTTTCCACCCCCTCCGCGTAGCGGCTTCAAGCCGCGCTTGCGCGACTTGTTTGATGTAATGTTTTCTATACGCATCAAGTGGCAATTGTAATTTTATTCCAAATTCGCTGCATCCGAAAACAACTTCAAGTTTTTTGACAGTGTATTATATTTGTTACTTGAATAATCACAACCGTGAATATTTCCGTGACCAATATCAGATAATATGTTTTATCGATTATTTCGGTTCGTTTGGAAATGTTGTCTAGGATCAAACAAAATAAAATATATTACGATAAGGGAAGCAGGGTAAATAGTGTTAAATGCGATTTTGAACGGAGAATACTGATAATTATATTTGTTGTTCTTTTTGACCAATGAATACGGAGCCAATCCAAGTATTTTGGAGACGTAGAATACTGGTAACATTGCCGAGTTAAAGTCTTCCATCTTGTTTTATGAAGAGTTACACAATAATATTATTTAAAAAGTGTTTGCACTGTTTATTCCTTGGGACACCTTGGGGCAATGAGCTATCTAGTGCAATCAAAATATTACTAGGAAAACGCTAAAGTCCCGCCGCGTTGATGGATGAGCTTTATTTAAAGTTTTTAGACTGCGTGGGATATCTTTACTTTTGCGAGTGCTTTGTTGGTTTGTTTTGCTGCCCACGCATTGTAGGTGATTGTTGTCAAGTTTCTATTGTTACTTGTCAATTTGTTATTATTTACCGTTAAAAACTTATATTAAAAGCTTTATTTCTATGGATTCTGGGTAACTTTGTCAACTTTTCTTTCAAAAGGTACTTTATCACCATAACCTTAATTTCCATGTATAATATGAACGTTGAAGCCCCACCCGTTTGGTCAGAATTGGCCCAAATGGCACGAAAATATCGCATAAAAATCAAAAAAAACTTATATTAATAGCTTTATTTCTATGAATTCCGGCTAACTTTTTCAACTTTTTCTTTCAAAAGGTACTTCATCACCATAACCTTAATGTCCATGTATAATATGAACGTTTAAGCCCCACCCGTTTGGTCAGAATCGGCCCAAATGTCACGAAAATATCGCACTAAAAATCGAAAAAAATCGTAAAAGTACGATATTCATGAGAAATATTTCTTCGATTGTACCCAAAAACAATACACCTCTAAGTTCAGAGATTTCGAAGGTCCCATCAAATTTTCATCAAGATCGGATATGCCGTTTGCCTGGTAGAGAGTTAACAAACAGACAGAAAAAAAAAAAAAAAAAAAAAAAAAAAAAACACCCGAGCTAAATTTTTTGGGGGTCAGTGAAATTGAAGTCTTCGCTTCGCTCATCCAATTACAATATTGACATGTTTTTAATTCAATTTTCTAACTGTGTCAACATATTTTAAAATTATTTTCAAAACCAACATGCTGTCATGGGTTTCAACCATTCAATTGTACTAGAAACCTGATTATACTAAAGGTGTTATGAGATACCACATAATCGATTGAGTTGATTGAATTGAATCCTCTTTTGACAAACGGCACACACTGCAAGCACTCAAATTAATTTTTGATTATTGATATTTATATTAAAATGTCATCATGTTTTCACAATAATGCTTTTCACAAAATTAATTTTCTTGATACGTCAATTTGCTCGAATGTTGCCATAATGGTTTTTAACGATCTTAATCCAATTTTCCACAATAAAACACTTATGACAGTAATCTTACACAAATTTAATTGTTGTGCAATTAAAAAAATAGTATTATCAAATCAAAAATCAAAAAATCAAAAATGCAAAACATAATATATTTGTTATAGTGGGGGCGGCATAATGCAAGATGACAGCTAAGTACAATTTGTCATTTAAAAAGTGGACTTAGGTATTCATTAATAAATTAACATGCTTTCTAATTTGACTGAGGCATTGAAAGATTGAAGATAACAAGCGCGATTTCATTTAAAGGATTTACGATTTTTGGATGAGCGTAGCGAGCGAAGCGAGTGAAGCGAAGACTTCAATTTCACTGACCCCCCAAAAATTTAGCTCGGTTGTTTTTTTGTGTGTTTGTTTTTTTTTTTGTTTGTTTTTTTGTCTGTTTGTTCGCACGATTCCGGGCAAACGGCATATGCGATCTTGATGAAAATTTGACAGGACCTTCGAAATCTCTGAACTTAGACTTGCCACGTTTTTGGGTACAATCGAAGAAATATTTCTCATGAACATCGTACTTTTACGATTTTTTTCGATTTTTTGTGCGATATTTTCGTGCCATTTGGGCCAATTCTGACCAAACGGGTGGGGCTACAACGTTCATATTATACATGGACATTAAGGTTATGGTGATGTAGTACATTTTGAAAGAAAAAATTGAAAGAGTTAGCCAGAATCTATAGAAATAAAGCTTTTAATATAAGTTTTTTGATTTTTTGTGCGATATTTTCGTGCCATTTGGGCCAATTCTGACTAAACGGGTGGGGCTACAACGTTCATATCATACATGGACATTAAGGTTATGGTGATGTAGTACCTTTTGAAAGAGAGAGTTGAAAAAGTTAGCCAGAATCCATAGAAAGAGCTTTTAATATAAGTTTTTTACGGTAAATAATACAAATTGACAAGAAACAATAGAAACTTGACAACAATCACCTACAATGCGTAGACAACAAAACAAAGCACTTGCAAAAGTAAAGATATCCAACGCAACCTAAAAACTTTAAAAAGCTCATCCATCAACGCGGCGGGACTTTAGCGTTTTCCTAGTAATAAAAAATGAAATATTTATTTATTTGATATTAAATCCGATTTGAGACGATTAACAAAAGTGGCAGTGATAACATTATGAGTTATTGCTTGTAAATAATTGTCTTATGTCCATCGGGAGATTGAGGTGTCGTAAGTTAAGCTAATAATATGTGTTAGGATACAGTGTTTTGTGATTGTAGAGAAAGGCAAGCATGCGGCTCAAAATGTTTGAACATTATCACTTACCTCGCGACAAGTAGATTTGCAACAAGAAACAAGAAGGTAAATCTTGGCTAAAATAATTAAAGTCCAAGTAGAATAGTACACGAACATCCAGATGCTCATCTCTTGTTCGAGGATGTAAGCCGTGTAACCAAGATGTGTGAGGTTGACAAAGATCTTTGCCACGAATAGCAGGTTCTGCACGCTGAACATCTTGCTGACGTCATCACTCAGAAGGAAGAGAGAGCTTTGGATGACGGACATGCGGCTAAGCTCCGCCTCGTAGCGAGATTCTGATTGGCTGTCGAGGCTTGAAGGGATCTCTATCAGACTCGACTCTCCTGATTGGTGGAGATTCTCAAGGCTCTTTACAGTAGTGTAAATGTTGTCCTCCTTTGTAAATCAGTTTTTATAACTGAATAGGATAGACGTTAAATAAATAAATAAAAATAAAATTTACTGTGTGAATGATTTACTAGATTTACATTACTTGTTGTGGTTTTAATTTTAACTCTTATTCCCAAATGATTAGTATAACCGGTTTTAGACGTTTTTTTATGTTCTTTATGAAAAAGATAACTCATGTTATAATTAAGTTGTCCAAATAGATCAGCAATAATTTTTGTCAGTCCGTTGAACTGTATTTCGACAATGAACTCAGATAGTTCAACGATAAACATTACAACAAGGTGAATATCATCTCTTATTGGTTCTCTCTCTATATCTTTAAGTATTTCTATCCAATACATAGCAACATAATTTGTAAAATTGGTAGGGGAAAAAAACGATATATGAAAGATGAGATAGAGGAACAGTTTCTTATAAGCAGCAAAGGGCAATTGCAATTGCTTTCCTAAATTCGCCACGTCCGTAAAGATCTTCAATGTTTTGTGCCAATGTATCATACATTGTACTTGAAAAATCAGTATTGAGAATATTTCCGTAATAATTACCAAGTAAAATGTGATATCTAGTATATTTTGATTTGTTTCAAGATGCTGTTGAGGCTCATACAAAACACACAATATTATTAAAAGGGAGATGGGGTAAATAGCGTTTAACGCGACAGCAAATAAAGAAAATTTAAAATTATTTTTGTTGTTCTTCTTGACCAGTGAATACGGGGCCAATCCAAGCGCTTTAGAAACGTAAAATAATGGCAATATGGCCGTGTAGAAGTCCGCCATCTTGTTTCTGTAAGATCCTCACAATGATATAATCTTTTAATGTGTTTCACTGTTTCTTCTTCGAGACACCACAGGTCAATGAAAGTTGTAAAAACTTTTGTGCTTTTATCTTATAATTGACTGTCACGTTCACGCAACGTTGCGTTTGTGACACCCTACTGTCGACGATAATGAAACGTTAATAGTTGACAAACATGATAAATGTTTAATGATTTCAGATAATAATTGACTGCTTACATTTTGTCATATGACAAACAACTATGAATATTATATTATGACAAGAACATACGAAAACACAATCATGTTGATAATACATTGTTGTAATGAAAATTGAATAAAAAAGTCAAAACAAACATACAAACAGATTAGAACATTACAACTTGCATTCGACACTATTGAAGCTATGATCAGATAAATATACTTTAAAATATTTGATTTAATTTCAATAACTTTTATAGTTAAATCATTTTCAATTAATTTTTACTGTTACGTATTAAAGGTTAAAAGAAAAGAAATATTCCTAAATAAATAAATTGAATACAATTTAAATGAGGTTATGCACTTAGTCGCAAATTGCTTTTCAGAGGGTTACTTTATTTTACGAGCAAACAATGGGCAACTAGGAATAGATATTTCAAATGGGAATCATTGACACAACTCGTCATCAAGAATTGCTCGGAACTATAAAAAAAACTGGTATCAGTCAGCTTTTGTTTGCGTGAGTTAAGCATCCGATATTTTACATATTCGTCATTATATCTTCTACCGGCTTTCATTTTCAGTGAAAGTGCAGTGCACATAAATATTCTTACCAATGATATTTAACATCTATATAAGGCTAGATCCGCAGTCATTGGTCCACTGGCGTGTCAATTAGAAGCCATATGGAAATTACAGTTTGATGCAAAGTAGATGGGAGCGATTAATAGCCCCAAATAAAGATGGCCGTGAGTTTGACAGGTGAGCATATTAGCCATTTACACCAAATGATTACTAAATTCCCTTATGCAATAAATTCTTATTGTTTCTGTTTGTGCATTCCCATGCTGCACAAGCTAAAACGATATAAAACAATCCAGAAAAAATACTTAATTGCATTAAAAAAGCAATAATAAAAACGCCAAATCGCCATTTTTAAAGGGTTAGATTGACGTTTTAATTTGCTACGCTCGCGCCTGTGTGGACGTATTGAAGATCTAGCCTACTATAGATGTTAAAATATCAATGATTCTTGCTGTCTGGATTCGTGAGCGCGAAGATGTGGGGTAGACAAAACCAGTCACGGACAGGGGGAGGTAATGCTTTGTCCACACTTGTTATTTATATATCTGCGTTTTTAAAGTACACTCATTAATTGACATATTTATCTCTTCAAGGCTGAAGATTACATGGCTGTGGAACTTACTGTTTACTTGGCCTATAGATAAATTTTGACCGAGGTGGGAATTTGTGAAAATAATAATATGGATTTAATCGTATTTTTCACTCAAGTGTTTCCTTTTGTGTGACAATGGTTGCTGAATTGTGGGGTTAGTAAGTTAGTAAGGTTTGAGGGCACACAGCAGTAAGTAACCAGTGTCCATCTGAATTATGCAGAAAAACAAAGATATATTAGTGAGGTTATGAAGTTTAGTCACAGCAACAAAGTTTCGGGAGAAAAAAAAGACAAATGGCCGTGATGCATTTAAAATGGGGCCTCCTGGTATTTTAATAATATCTTCTAATTTAAATAGTTCCGAGTATCGTCTACACGACACTGCGATTTAAAAGAAACACAATGACTCATTTAAATGGCAAGGATGGACATGAGTGTGAGTTGCTCACATCGACGGCCAGAGCTTGCTTCTAGTTTCACAGAGTACCATACTTGCATCATACAAGTTTACGTTTGCGAGGTTTTCTTTGCCCAAGTTATCGCATTCTACAATCGGCATGAAGACCATGGACAAATTCAATCCCGAGTCAGACGAAATAAACCGTTAAAAACATGTTTTATTGAAGTATTAAAATAAATAGGATAATCCATACACAGTTCTAATTACATCAAAGTATCATTGTTTTCTCAACTATGGGCAGTTTAAATTCATTGAGACTTGTAACAGCACCGGAAGAGGCAAAACGCTTGTAAATAGTTGTGAAGCATCAGTAAACAGATGAATACCTCCCCTCGACTCATGTGAATACCCTCCATCACTATACGGATCGCCAGGAGGAAGGCTTCCAGGAGAAGAATTACACCTGAGGGCAGAACGTTCAGTGGACGAAATTATGATGTAATCATGGACATAACGGATTCAATGCAATACAATAGCTTTATTTCACTTAAGGAAATAAATCTAGAAATAACAAATCCATCTCAGCGGGTATAATCGAACCCTGTCTCTCGATTGCCGGTCGAGTGCTTTTTCCATTTCCATTGCTTATGTCACAACATAGTTCATTTTTGATGTAAAAAAACATAGACCATTTTACCTTGATTTTGCAGTCAAATGTTTCAACTCCTAACTGAAATAAATGACAAATGGCGTGGATTGGAGTAAACAGGAGTACTGGATAACTAGAAAATACATGATGCCATGAATAATGCCAATTTGTGTGCATTATGAAAACTATAAGCCTTCTTTCTACCACACACAATATTTATTTCCTGAACCTCCCAGCTCTCTCTTCTTGCCTGTAAAGTCCCTGATATAGTTGAACGAAGCAAGTAATCATATGCGCACGGTTTCTACGGGCCAATGAGCGACCAGTATTTTAAATCAGGGACCGCTGATTAGCTGAGCAATCCACCCGCCGGTGACGTCAGCATCTGCTTACTTGATTCGGAACAACGCTATGACTTCCATCGTTTCATTCTTTGGCCTCGACCGTATTTTTCCTCTTCTCTTATCATTCGCTCACACATATTCTTAAACCCCCTTTTCTTCTCATTTGTATCGTCATTTGTACCTTAT
>JAMZAV010005339.1:0-43923 GCA_024449915.1 Sweltsa coloradensis | reverse complement strand
TAATAAAATAATATAATAATAATAATAATATAATAATAATAATAATAATAATAATATAAAATAATAAAGATAATATAATAATAAATAATATAAAATAATATTAATGATGCATATGATGACTACACACAGGTCACGTAGATATGAAATCGTCAAATGGGTGGTTAAACAATGGGGAACTATTTGGAGAAACAGAAGGTTTTATGCTGGCTATTCAAGACAGAGTGATTGCAACGAAAAATTATAAAAAATACATTATACAAGATGCGACAGTAAACGATCAATGTAGAAAATGTAGTGTAAAGGGTGAAACAATCGAACACATCATATCCGGGTGCCAGTCACTATGTCAAACGGATTACCTCTACAGACATAACCAAGTAGCTAACATTATTCACCAAAAACTAGCAATCAAGTACAACCTCATTGATACACACACACCTTACTACAAATACAAACCGGAGAAAGTACTAGATAGCAAAGATTTCAAATTATATTACGACCGCACAGTTATAACAGACCAAACTATACATCACAACAGACCGGATATAATTATAATTGACAAGAAGAAACAAGAAACTACCCTTATTGACGTTGCTGTCCCAATGTGCCATAACGTCGAGACTACATGGAAGAAAAAAATTGACAAGTATAGTGAACTTGCAATCGAGATCAAGAAGATGTGGAAACAGAAAAAGGTAAATACAATCCCATTCGTGATATCGGCTAATGGCATCATACCGAAGAAGCTACATGAAAGCATCTAACAACTAGATCTTCCACCCAATGTTTACATCGAGACTCAAAAGGCAGTAATACTCAACACGTGTAGAATAGTTCGTAAATTTCTAAACTAAGAATGATACTTCGAGATTCCGAGACAGCTTCCATCCTGACATGGTTTTCGTGGTTTCCCATGTCCGAAGAGCAAATGCTAGGATGGCGACGAGAAATCGGATACGACCGTACACAGCAGAAAGAAAACATCATCTACAAACTATATTTCAAATGACTTATTTAAGTTAGAGTTAAGACAAAGTAATAATGTAGGTATGTAATATAGATACACATGGAAGTACTTGACGTAAGTCCGTACAACATGTTAGCTCCGGTTTTGACCGAGTTTGTATGAAATACATCCAATAAAATAATAATAATAATAATAATAATAATAATAATAATAATAATAATAATAATAATAATTCAATTTTATTTAAAATATTTTTTTTCAGAGACAAATACACGATTAAAACAATAAAAACATCATAATACAATAATCATGATTAGAAGATCAGCTTGAGGTTCTGGACATAGTTGATATAGTCACTCGAACTAAGATGGTCAGGTTTCTTGTCCTGAAACTGTATCTTCACAGGGTCTTGCACTCCGTCGAATCGTCGTGATTTAGAACTTGACGGAGAATGGATCACTTGGTTGAGTTTTTGCAGTAGGAGACCCTGGTTGGGTCCGAGAGAATGTGGCGAAGTTCTGGGTAAAAAAATTCACGTTTCCGTAGTCATACTCGCAAGGAGTGTCTTCCTCATAAATTTTTTGCATACCCCGGGGTTTTTTATTGGAATAAATAATAATAATAAAAAATAATAATAATAAATAATAATAATAATAATAATAATAATAATAATAATAAAAATTAAATAATAAAAAAAGAAAAAGGAGGACGGGCCTAATTGATCGAACAATTATATTATAAACAAATAGACATTTTAAGAAAATACTTTTTCACAAAGAGCAACCAATCCAAAACTACATAGGGCTGTGGTGCTAGCTGACAAATCATTAACTCCACTCAATCTAGCAAAAAAAAAATGTTAATCTACAAGGGAACCTCAAAACGAGGCTGCAAAAGAGTTACGTCTCTCAGAAAAGCCCCTACACAAGAGACATTATGTGAACTATACAAAGATCACGTAATATTAAAGCATCAAATAGGTGGTTAAACAACGGGGAACTATTTGGAGAAACAGAAGGTTTTATGAAGGCTATTCAAGACAGAGTGATTGCGACGAACAAATTATAAAAAATACATAATACAAGATGCGACAGTAAATAAACAATGTAGAAAAGTAGTGCAAGGGGTGAAACAATCGAACACATCATATCCGGGGGCAAGTCACTCTGTCAACAGATTACCTCTACAGACATAAACCAAGTAGCTAACATTATTCATCAAAAACCAGCAATCAAGTACAACCTCATTGACACACACACACCTAACTACAAATACAAACCAGAGAAAGTACTAGATAGTAAAGATTACAAATTATATTACGACCGCACAGTTATAACAGACCAAACGATACATCACAACAGACCGGATATAATTATAATTGACAAGAAGAAACAAGAAACTACCCTTATCGACGTTGCTATACCAATGTGCCATAACGTCGAGACCACGTGGAAGAAAAAAATTGACAAGTATAGTGAACTTGCAATTGAGATCAAGAAGATGTAGAAACAGAAAAAGGTAAATACAATCCCAATTATTATATCAGCCAACGGCATCTTACCGAAGAAGCTACATGAAAGCATTAAACAACTAGATCTTCAACCCAATGTATACATCGAGACTCAAAAGGCAGTAATACTCAACACGTGTAGAATAGTCCGTAAATTTCTAAACTACGAATGAAACTTCGAGATTCCGAGACAGCTTCCATCCTGACGTGGATTTCGTGGTTTCCCATAGTCCAAAGAGCAAAAGCTAGAATGGGGACGAGAAATCGGCCGCGACCGTACACAGCAGAAAAAAAGCATCATCTAGAAACAATATTATAATTTATTAATGACTTATTTTAGTTAGAGTTAGACAAAGTAATAATGTATGTAATTAGGTACACATGGAAGTACTTGACGTAAGTCCGTACAACATGTTAGCTCCGTTTTTAACCGAGTTTGTATGAAATACATCCAATTAATAATAATAATAATATAATAATAAAATAATAATAATAATATTAATAATAATATATAATAATAATAATAATAATTATAATAATAATTATAATAATAATAATAAATATTTTTATAATAATCTGTGAAGGAAGATGGGGTTTGCTATAGAGACTCAAAATTCTACCACATTTATGTCGCTCTAATGGCCCATAAAACTAATGAGCATCAAAAGAAAATAACTTGAGACGCTGTATCGTCTCGTGTTTTAGTTGAACTTCAAATCACTTATCACCAGATTCCGTATTTAAATTATTTGAAGTTATTTGCTCATCGGAATTTCTAATGAGTTAAGATTATTGAAGATCAAGATGACTATTTCGTGTTGGAATATATTATTATTTTTTGGTTTTTGTTCTTCTTTTCCGCTCTCCTTTGCACCACCGAGCTCATCTCGAGCCAAGATGATGCGAGAGTGCACCTAGAGTGGGGACCGAACGGTGGTGGGGAACGACAGAACTCAGAGGGCTGAGGACCTTCCGCACGATGTTGCTTGTACCAAGGATTGCAGCCTTCTGCATGACACAAACATGCTTGTCCTTCAGATGGAGCTTCTCCTTTGCCGCTGACCACTCCTTGGTGACCAAACCGTTCATGGAGACGACGACAGGAACGATTTCAACGGACCTCAGCTTGTATATGTCCTTGAGTTCTACGGCGAGCGGCTGGTATTTTCGCCTCTTATTGGCTATTGTGCTGACCACATGGCCATCTGAGGGAATGGAGATGTCAATGATGGTTGCCGTTTGAGCTTTTTTGTCAAACAAAACCAAGTCTGGCCTATTATTATTATTATTATTATTGAAGAGAAATTATAACATTGACGGGATGTTTCGTCGCGTTGTGGTGGTGAATAATCTACATTATTCCTTACTTCCCGACGTAGCGTCATCACTGTGGATGACATTTTCAAGGAACTGCTGTTTTTTTTTGCCTCTGTTGCAAACGTTCACTTCTTCTTGGAACTGCCAGGATGGCAGTGAACGGCTCTATTTGTTGTTGTTGTGGTGGTGGTGGTTGAGGGGGTTTGGATGGTTGGTAGTAGTTGTGTAGGTTGGTCTTGTGGAGAAGATTGCTGTTGATGCTGTTGTTGATCTGGTGGTGTTCTTGGTTGAACGCATTTTTCTGCTGAGAGGTGATTAATTAAATTAATGGCAGGAATCCTTATATTATTATATTATTATTATTATTATTATTATTATTATATTATTATTTTATATTATTTTATTATTATTTATTATATTATTTTATTTATATTATTATTTTATTATTATATTATTATTATTATTATTATTATTATTATTATTATTAGTATTATTATTATTATTATTAATATGAATATTAAGGTGTCACAGGCGTTAAGCATAATCTTGGAGATGAAACGGACATGGGTGAGGGTTTTTGCGGGAGAGACGTGTTGGAGGAGGCCCCAGAAGTTCCGCTCAAAATATTTTTAGTTTGTTTTTTTAGTTTTTAGCGAGCCGTATTTTTGCGGCGAGGCAGGGGGATCTTTTTGTACGCAAAAAGGTTTGAGAGGACGCGAGATACGCTCACACATTGCCCAGGTCGCACTGAGATCAAATATCCCCATTCACGAGCTGGCGTAAAATGACGTGTCGTCTGTCAAGTATATAGAAGTGTTTACATTCACATACTAATGTTTTATCTCGAGTGTAACGAACCCATCACATAATGAGAGGAATTCCAAAATATAATTCAATTAATGTTTAGTTTTCGTCTCTATGCAATGATCGTTATTCTATGGAATGAGGGATTGCAAATAAAGAACATTACACGACATTTGAAATAAATATAAGGTTATTATTATTCTGAATACAGGCTAGACCATCAACATAAAAATTATTGTCAATAAAATTTGACGCGACTTGGGTTCGAGTCCAGAACAATCTGGTCACAGGATACACACCACTCAACTGCTATAACCTAGACTCGGGTAAGATCCCCGTTCAGGACACAATTTTTTAAAATTATTTGCTATCACTGCTTTATGCATTATTATATGCTAGCATACGATACTACAATAAATAATCAGTGCATGGTTTGAATAATAGTCCCAATATAATCGTAAACAATAACACTGTTGTTGGACTACACAAACCTAAGAAAAAAAACTTCAGTCAAGCTTGCCGGTTGTGTCGGGATTCAGAACCCGAGACCTCCCGAACCAGTCAAGCGATCGACCCCAACACTGCCCAGTATATTATATCCCTTGGCGTAACTAGCCCTATTTTTCGGGAGCGAACATGTTGTATCCTTCAAAGATCAATGGTCAGCACAAACTATAGTGAAAGGGGTATGTGGGTACAGTGACACTGATTTACAGTCAGCGCCAGAACGACAAGGCTAATTCGAAATAACCTTATAATTTTTTATGTGCCTCGTTGCTATAAAGTCACTGTTTACACTTTCCTTAGAACTGATGGGCTCGAATTCACATCAGTAAATCTGCCTACAGCGGAAATCGAACCCTGGACCTTCTGCATATAGGATCAGAGCTCAACCACACGACCAACGATTCATACTACAACGTAAAATATTAGAAACCAATACAGAAAAACTTGTAAATGAATACAATTAAAAACAGTGTTTTAACCACTAATTTGGTTTAATTTTGTAGCTAGCCGCTATAGGCTATATTCGCGTTGATAAATAAATAATTTTTTGTAGGGTGCCCCCCTGTAGGGTATACACATCAGATTTAACCGTGTTGGACCCTCTTTCAGGTGACTAACTATAGGTTATTGAGGATAGGACAATTGTGAAGGGAATGTCCGAGGGCTATTTAAGGGACTCAATCCCTTGCATTCGCATTAACGACTAGGGAAAACAATCGGAATAAACCTTCAGTAAGGATTGCCGGTCACGACGGGATTGAACCCGGGACCTCCCGAATCAGCGAGCCAACACCCCGGGCCAACACTGAACGGTTTCGCGTTGATGGATGCTCACAGCTCTCTTTTAGTTATCGAGAACGATTCTCTTATGTTTATTTTGAGTTTGAGACTCTGAAATGCATCATTAATTGCAAACCCTTCCGTTTACGATTCACACTTACATACACCCAATGTAAAAAGATAGGGGTGGGTGGACCCTATATGACCAAGGGGGTGGAGTCACGCGTCTTCTCGTTACGTCCAGTAGTGCTGTTCATGCACTTTCGCCGACAAAGACCAGACATCACCCGCGAGTGTGTGTGTGTGAGAATAATATCTTTCTATTTCAAGAGCAATGCTTGCTGTTGGAGGGGGGAGGGGACAGCTGTGGACTAATTATTGCGTTTATTGGAATCAGCAGCCTTGATTGATATCTTTCATGGGGTACGTACAGAGGATATGCCTGTGCGAATTACTGCTTGCACAATGATGGATGAAGATTTTCTCACGTGAATAGACCTTTAACGTTCTGATTTTTTGGGGTGTAGTGCCCTCAATGTTCACCATTTGTATTTGATTATATCGAAATTAACTATACACGCCAATTATAATCAAATATAACTACCAAATAGATCGAATTCATGACGCCGTCTCCAATTCTCATTTGGTAAGAGCATCCGCCCCGACCGCCCGGACAGCGGGAGACCGGCCGGGGTTCATTCCCAGTGGAGACAATTTTAATACAATATAATTAAGATAAAGATATCTTGTGTTGACAGTCCACCAATTTTTCTCCCCGAAATGATTTTGGTACTCAAACAAATGAATGTGTGGCCATGTAAAACAGACCACCCATGTCAAGACACCAGAGTTCTCGTAATGAACCCAAAATTTAATGGCCAAGTAATTTTTTTACATGATTTTTGAGTTTAAAATTTTACTTTTTTTACCACGAAAATGGTTGGCTTTGGGTTTGTCAACAGGCGAAATGATCTGACTTCTTTTCAATGGAAAACTAGAGAAAAGAATGAAATGCTTGGCTCAACTTCTATATCTCACAGCATTCACAGCCCAAGACTTTTGAAGGAGAACTTGGCTGCCGTTTTGTTTTACAAATTTTGTTTTTGGGTTATATAGAATCGATTTGTTTCCATATTTTTTCATTGTCGTCTGTTTGTTCCAAGGTCGTAATATATATATTTTTTATTTTACTAGGCTACGGTCTTTACTGCACACTAATGATTCTTGTTTTATCGTTAGAAAGATTTCATCGTAGTAACCGTTAAAACTTAGCTTTGGAAAAATTTTATGAACCTTTTCCGTCTTCAGGTAACTCAGGTCATTCAACACCCAATAATAATAATTATTAAAAACATTTCAAAGCAAAGACAAAATTTTTAAGATAGAGCAATTTGAAAGACAAAATTACCATTTGAAGTTGACAAAGTTATCTTGATAAATTTACTAATGACGATGACGTGGCAAATCTACATAATGTGTCGTCGATCCGCTATTTATGTCATCTGTATGTTGGGGTTTGGTACTTGCATGGCACAAAAGACAATATTCACAAATAACAATGATGCGTGATTGGCACGTAAAAAAAAAGTTAAAACATGTCACGCATATGCTGTCAGGAGCCAGTTTACACACGATGCATGGCCTTGAGAATAATATCTTACTATTGCAAGAGAAATGCATGCTGCTGGCGGGAGGAGGGGGCAGCTGTGTACTAATTTATTGCGTTTATTAGAATCAGCAGTGCTTTAAATCAGATCTGCATCGATCCACGTCCTTCTTGAAAGGCACAAACAAAAACCCAGATTAATATCTTTTTTTTGCACCGAGGATATGACCATTTCGAATACAGCTTGTACAATGATCGGATTTAAATTTTCTGACGTGAATAGACCTTTAACGTTCTGATTTTTTTTTTGGTGTAGTTGGCTTTCAATGTTCACGATTTGTATTTGATCACACGCCAATAATAAAATATAACTACCAAATAGACCGAATTCATGACGCCGTCTCCAATGCTCATTTTGGGAAGAGCATCCGCCCCGACCCCCTGGACAGCGGGAGACCGGCAGGGGGTTCTATTCCCAGTGGACACAATTTTAATTCAATATTATATCTCGTATTGACAGTCGTGTAAATTAAACACATAATGATTCCAATGGAACACTATTTAACTTTACCCTTTTTAAATGGCCATTCGCAATTCAATTCGAGTACTTTGTGGGGGTGGATACTACAGCTCGCGCAACAAGAAAACGCGCGGATAGAACCGAATGATCCGGGTTCGACTCCAAAAAGAGTAATTTTGACTGTTATAATTTGACACGTATTCAACTAGGCTAACAAAGATTGCGTTCCGTTTTCATGCTGTAATTTAATTTAGTTCACATCATGTGCGAAGCGTGATCCAAATATGAAAAAGATGACCGTTGCAGACCCATACTATAATTTAGCATTTTCCTTAGAAGTTAATCGTATGCACGATTATGATTATGCTGGTACGTTTCTTTTTGGGCCCCAGCGTGAAAAATAATATGGTTGATTCAAGCATAACAGCTTACACAAAGAATACAATGTCTTACTGTTGCCGTGTTCATAGCAAAACAGTAAACATTGCATTATGCATTGAGTGGTTGTTCTGCATTAGCTGAACAGTTTTACTCTGTGGCAATGAATTGTTATTCGAACATAAATAACCATTCTGTCACTCAAAAGGTCGTATCGCCAGAGTGCGCCACTTGCTGGGGCTGAAAAGGCCTAAAATAGCTGCAAAACATGCATTCGAATATCAGTAGTTTAGCGGTAACTAACTAAACGATTTTTTTTTAAAAGATAAATGTTGAAATTAGGACTTATGTTTTGTACTTTTTCCTTTAAAATTTTTGTAATTTTTTTATAAAGCTCTAAAGTGAAGGTAAATTTTCAAAATATTGTCCAAGATCGCAATTTTTTATAAGACCATATTATATACAATTTCAAAAATCGACAAAACATATGTCCTAGTAGATTTTATCGTGAATAGAGTAAAAATATAATTATGCCGATATGACAATTGTTGGCCGAGTTCTAACTGAATTGCTGGGACACTGCATCGCGCCGATATTATAGCTACTCCTGTGCAGCCTTAATATTATTATTATTATTATTATTATTATTATTATTATTATTATTATTATTATTATTATTATTATTATTATGATTATTATTATTATGACTATATTTTATGGAGTATTCATACAAAACTCGGTCAAAACCGGAGCTTACATGATGTACGGACTTACGTCAAGTACTTCCATGTGTATCTATATTACATACCTACATTATTACTTTGTCTTAACTCTAACTAAAATAAGTCATTTATAATATAGTTTGTAGATGATGTTTTCTTTCTGCTGTGTACGGTCGTGGCCGATTTCTCGTCGCCATCCTAGCATTTGCTCTTCGGACTATGGGACACCACGAACACCATGTCAGGATGGAAGCTGTCTCGGAATCTCGAAGTATCATTCTTAGTTTAGAAATTTACGAAACTATTCACACGTGTGAGTATTATTACTGCTTTTGAGTCTCGATGTAAACATTGGGTGGAAGATCTAGTTGTTTAATGCTTTCATGTAGCTTCTTCGGTATGATGCCATTAGCCGATATCACGTATGGGATTGTATTTACCTTTTTCTGTTTCCACATCTTCTTGATCTCGATTGCAAGTTCACTATACTTGTCAATTTTTTTCTTCCATGTAGTCTCGACGTTATGGCACATTGGGACAGCAACGTCAATAAGGGTAGTTTCTTGTTTCTTCTTGTCAATTATAATTATATCCGGTCGTTGTGATGTATAGTTTGGTCTGTTATAACTGTGCGGTCGTAATATAATTTGAAATCTTGCTATCTAGTACTTTCTCCGGTTTTGTATTTGTAGTAAGGTGTGTGTGTATCAATGAGGTTGTACTTGATTGCTAGTTTTTGGTGAATAATGTTAGCTACTTGGTTATGTTTGTAGAGGTATCCGTTTGACATAGTGACTGGCACACGGATAGATGTGTTCGATTGTTTTCACCCCTTACACTACATTTTCTAACATTGATCGTTTACTGTCGCATCTTGTATAATGTATTTTTTTAATTTTTCGTTGCAATCACTCTGTCTTGAATAGCAGCATACAAACCTTCTGTTTCTCCAAATAGTTCCCCGTTGTTTAACCACCTATTTGATGCTTTAATATCTACGTGACCTTTATGTAGTTCATCATTATGTCTCTTGTGTAGGGTCTTTTCTGAGAGACGTAACTCTTTTGAAGCGTCAGTTATGAGTTTCCCTTGTAGATTGACATTTTCATTTGCTAGATTGAGTGGAGTTAATGATTTGTCAGCTAGCACCACAGCCCTATGCAGTGTTGATTGGTTGCTCTTTGTAAAAAAATATTTTCTTAAAATGTCTAGTTGTTTATAATATAAGTTGTTCAGATCAATTAGGCCTCGTCCTCCTTGTTCTCTTGGAAGTGTCAATCTCTCTATTGCTGATTTAGGATGATGCATTCTGTGTTTAGTAAGTGTAGTACGAGTTAATATTTCCAGCGCGTGGATGTCTGTCTGCGTCCATTTAATGATTCCGAATGAATATGTCAGATACTGGTATAGTATATGTTTTAATTGCTGTGATCTTGCTTTTACCGTTTAGTTGCGTCTTGAGGATAGATTTTAGTCGCTTCTTGTATGTATCTATCAATTTTTCTTTCATTACTTTATGTTCAATTCTGGCAGCTTGTGAGAATCCTAAATATTTGTATACTTCGTTATCATCCATTACTCCAATCCTATTTCCATCATCTAGCTGGAACTCTTCTGCCTGCGTAACCTTACCCTTTTCGATATGTAGCGTCTTACACTTGTCTACTCCAAACTCCATGCAGATATCTTGACTAAATTCAAATGTATTATTGATTAAACTGTTTAGTTGAACAAAATTTGAAGCATATAACTTTAGATCATCCATGAAGAATAGGTGAGAAATTGTGTGACATACCATATAATTGTCCTTTATTTTAAATCCGCATGTGATTCGTTAAGCATATGCGACAGTGGGTTTAATGACAGACAAAACCATAATGCGCTAAATGAGTCACCTTGGAAAATGCCACAGTTTTAATATGGATTGGATCTGTAGTTATCTGCTGGTTTTTCATATTTTAGTTTTAGTGTTGTTCTCCATGTCTTCATTACTGTCTTCAAAAAGTTTACAATACTGGGTTGATTTTATATATTTGTAAAATCTGAATAAGCCATGTGTGTGGTGTTGAGTCATAAGCTTTCTTGTAGTCAATGTAGTTTTCGTGAATATTCCTTTTCTTATTGTGTGCCTGATTCATTACAGTAGAGTCGATAATGAGTTGTTCTTTACATCCCTGCGAGTTCTTACAGCATCCTTTTGTTCCTCGTCCATGATATTGTATTTCTTCACACTGCTTATAAACTTTATTTGTTATGCATGAAGTCAATATTTTAAATATAGTTAGTAGACATGTAATTGGCCGATATTTACTTGGGTTCTTCGTGTCATTATCTTTCGGTTTGAGAAAGGTTACTCCTTCAGTAAAGAATACGGGTATTTCTTTAACTCCATTTATAAACTCGTTGAGACATTTTCTAATTTGATTGTGAGTAGTATTGAATTTCTTATACCAAAAATTTTGAATATTATCATTACCTGGTGCTTTCCAGCTATGTGTAGCACCGATTGTCGACTTTAATTCATCAACAGTTATACCTTCGAATCTCATCTCATTAACATCGCTCATCCTAGCTCTTTCGTCTTGATCCATTGTGCATCCTGGTTGTGTGCTACCGGGTTACCCATATTCCTGCCCAAAACTCTTCTATCTCCGTCTTAGTTGGTGTTCCCTTTCCTGTTATTTCTTCTGTACTAGATAGTTTTTGGTAAAACTGTTTTTCCTTTCCTTTGAACATTCGGTTTTGGTTTTTTTCTAATGCTACATTCTCTATATCTTTTAATCTCTTAGCAAGAGCACTTACTTTTTGTTTAAGTGTATCCAAATATTCGTCAATGAATTTGTTCAGGTTTTCATTGTTTTGTGTGAAACCTTGATTCTTTCAAATATATTTTGGCAGTAGAGTACCACATTTTTAGATCGATTACCCATTCGCAATTGTTTTAATCTACCGATATCTTTCCTAAACTCATCGATTCTCCAATTAGTCGCTGTTCCCATTTCGGAATTTCCTTTTCTTGTTTTGTCTTTGAATAGGTAGCAGATTTTACCTTTACGCCCAAGTCTCTACTCACTGCTACAGCTGCACAGTAAATTGCCGCATGAACAGTCTGCAAATGATAGTTCGTCTTGTGTGTATGCTGATAAAATATGTGTGTTTCATTATGTGTACCGCTGTCTTCATTTCCTTTGAATGCTTGGGTTTAGGTATGTATGGTCTTTTGTTTGGTTCTACGTGCGCAAACTCTGACATGGCTGTTGCAAATGCTAAAGCTAGGATGTTCTTTAGATGGATAATGTCAGGTGTATTTTCTAATGCGTTATTCATATCTACCTCTTGTGTTTGATCGTCTAGTCGTTCTGGGTGTCTTGATCTTCTTGAATGGTTAACATTTCTAGTGGTTCTGGACGTTCTGGTAGGTCTGGTTGTTCTGGTAGGTCCGGACGTTCTGGTAGGTCTGGACGTTCTGGTATGTCTGGACGTTCTGGTTGGTCTGGAATTTCTGGTATAACTGGTAGATCTGGAAGTTGTAGCAGGTATTGCATTACAGGTAATTCTGGAAGTTCTAGTAGTTCTGGTATCAACTGGTCTTCTTCTTCGCTGTCCTCTGTCGATGTAGCGCCGTTATCATCTTGATGTGCTTGTAGTTCGTCTTTCACTTCGCGTCCTATTCTAGTTAATATGTTTACTGGTAACATTTTATTTTTAACTATAATTCTTCTTTGGTCGGCTATTCTCTGCGCACCTACTTCTAACAATGGATATTCACGTATAAAACTCTCTATGGAGCTCTTGTCGATAACCTATTAAAACAGTATCTAATAACGTTACCCTATAAAAGCTACGCATCACACACATGTTCATATCTTCTGTCCATTTGATGCGCTGCCTCATTTTTCCAGCTTTGGTGGTCTGAAGTGAATGGACGACTGGTGATGGGCGGAGCTTAAAACGATCGATAGGCCAAGTGTCGAGAGTTGGGATAGATTCTCATTTCCATGTTTACGTCTGCTGAACGGCGCAACACTTATCACGCTCTAACTCTTATTCTATTCATTATTTGGACAAAACTTAAGAGGAATATTATTAAGCAAACATATCATTCCTTATAATAGAGATTATTGCGATTTTTTTGACACAGCCGTTAACTTGTTATTACAATGTACGCTTCATACATAAAAAATAATCAAAACGACTATAAACTTTCTCAACTTCAATTGACAAAAAACTACTCATCGGATTTCGACAAGACCTCTTTCAAAAAATTCATCAGACTATTTAGACAAGAAATAAATCAACTTCCTAGATAGAAAGTGCACTGAACGAAATTTTACAGCATGGGTTAATATGCAGCGTGCAGTTTTTCACGGCTCATCCTCACGTCAAAAGTGCGTATTTGTCATAAAAACACATACACTGCATATGAACCTATGCTATAAAATTTCGTTCAGTACACTTTCTATCTAGGAAGTTGATTTATTTCTTGTCTAAACAGCCAGATGAATTTTTTGAAGGAGGTCTTGTCAAAATCCGGTCAGTAATTTTTTGTCAATTGAAGTTGAGAAATTTTATAGTCTTTTTGATTATTTTTTATGTATGATGCGAAACATTGTAATAAACAAAGTTAACGGCTGAGTAAAAAAATTCGCAATTATCGCATTATAAAGAAATTTGATATGTTTGCTAAATAATATTCCTCTTAAGTTTTGTCCCAAATAATGAATAGAATAAGAGCTAAGCGTGATTAGTGCTGCGCCGTTCAACAGACGTAAACTTGGGAAAATGAGGATTTATCCCAAACTCATTCCGCCATGTTGCCTCGTGACGTCAGGAGGCGGGTAAAATTCTAGTCGTCAATTCACCGCAGAAAAATCCATTGTCTGTTATTCCCTACTTTTCCCTTTTTCTAGATAAATTATTCTACTATCTGTCAAAAGTCACCCCATTTTTTGTTAGTGTGTTTATAAAGTCAATGCACTTAAAAAGAATTAAAAAACACTTTTCTCAATGATTCATCAATTTCAGGGCGGTGATGAGGTCTTCGCTTCTCAACCTCCTTGCCTTTTCGTTTTATTTATTATTATTATTATTATTTTATTATTTTTATTAAATTTTTATTATTATATTATTATATTATTATTTTTATTATTTGAAGAGAAATTATAACATTGACGGGATGTTTCGTCGCGTCGTGGTGGTGAATAAAATTTCATTATTCTTGATTTCCCGACGTAGCGTCCTCACTGTGGAAGACATTTTCAAGGGGTGTCTTCCACAGTGAGGACGCTACGTCGGGAAATCAAGGAATAATGTACGTTATTCACCCCCCCGACGCGACGAACCATCCCGTCAATGTTATAATTTCTCTTCAATTATATCGGGTCGCGAAAGCATAACTTGTGAATTAATTATTATTATTATTATTATTATTATATTATTATTATTATTATTATTATTATTTTATTGGATGTATTTATACAAACTCGGTTAAAACCAGAGCTAACATGTTGTACGGATTTACGTCAAGTACTTCCATGTTATTATTATTATTATTATATTATTATTATTTTTTTATTCACCTTGAACATTAAAAAAGGGTTTTTAAGAGCTTTCCCAGAGATGAACCCAACCTCTAAGGTGAAACCCTTTTTACAAAACAATTAATAAAACATGACATTAAAAAAACAATACATACAAGAAATAACTGAAACAATGTCTTCATACAAAAATTTTGCGCAGTATATGGGCGGTTCCTAAATGCTGCCTTTGAAGCTCTGGAGCCCCAGTGTTTGCCAGAGATAGTTGGAGGTTCTTTCAAAATTTTTCCCAATTGTCCCACAAGCTCCAATTATAATGGGAAAAACCCTTACAATAATTTCCCACATTCGTTAAATTTTCTATTTGAAGGTCCGATATTTTGGCGTTTTCTGTTTCCTTTTGGGGACTATGTTGCGGCTGATGGAATAGCTACACGAGGGTCAAATTTTTGAGTCTCTTTTTTTTAAACAACAATTTTGGTTTGTTGTAAAGAACCTTTCGATCAGTGATTTTTGCTCATTCCAAAATATGGGTCAATTACCATTTCAATACTTGCGGGGTTTTTTAGCAGTTAAACCATTGTCAGAAGTTTCGAGTTATAACTTCTACAAATGTTCCAATGCAAATATCCCCCAACCCTTTATCAGTCGATCAATGTATTCCTTTTTGCTAAGACCGGGCATCCAGAACTAATGTGCTCCACGCTTTTTTCAAAAGCTTAAAAAAACGACACTTGTATTACTTCGATTGAGAATTCTTTTTGAAAACTTTTGTTTTTAAAGGTTGATCCGTGCTGTACAATAAGACTTTCAGTTTCCCCCTTGAGTTACTTCTGCCCAGCCACTTATTGGTTGATTTTGGGGTCAATATGTGGTTTCCCCCATGCGGTAAAAAAATTGTCCATGCAAAAAAGGTTAGATTTCCCAGCAACTTATTAGATCTTCTGGATAAAATTCTTAATTTTTTTCCTTGAAAACCCTTGACCTTGTTAGTGATGGCCCCATTGATCGATTAAATCGGAATTCCTCCCTGTTTAAAAAACTTGTTGTTTAACTTAATGAAGTTTTCTCATGCTTGCTAGACTCATGTTTTGAAACCATTCTAAAAAATTTTTGTCATTTCTTATTCTATGTATAAATTAAAAACCAATCATTTCTGTTTTTTATGACCCCTTGTTTAGTTTTTCCGCGACCTCCCTTCTTCCTTGCGATTTTTACAGTTTTACGTCCCCCGTGGATGGGCATTCCTTTATTGTCAAAAAGTTTTTTTGTTTTCGATCTAATTTTAAGTTTTTTAAGCTCCAATTAATTCCCCAAAACATAAGAAATAGGGACAGCAAAGACCAAATTTCAAAGTTTTATTTGTCCGTTCAATTTTACTTTTAAGTATTAATCTTTGGCTCGTTTTTTATTTTTTGCTCAATTTATCTTTCCTTAATGTATGTGAGCACGTTACCTTCTTCTACCCAAGATATTTTTAAAATTGATTCTTGACCCAAAGTCCTCAATAGTGATATGCTCGTCAAGTGGATGTTTTTTCTTGAGACAATCTTCCCCTTTTTTTTTGAATGTCGCCCTTTCTTGACTTTTCGATTCCCCAAAATTTCCTAAAAATGTCGTCACGAAAGTTTTGACGATATTTTGTAAGATACTAAGTTTTTCGTCATTTTTTGCAAAAATTTTAAAACGTCCATGTACAGAAAAATGCGGGGAAAATTTTTCTTCATTTGGCAATAATACATACCCCAAAACCCGCGTCATTGAGGCACTTGCAAAGGAAAACAAGCTCAGCAGAAAAAAAAGTGGCGATAACGAATCACCCCCGAAATATTTTCGTTTTATGTGAACCATTACTTGATACGATTTCTTGGTCTCCCTTCTTATTTTTTATATGTATTCCAATGTAGCATCATAATTTTTTCAGAAGTTGACAACAATTAAATGACCTTTTACTTTCCAATACTTTTTTAAAATCCAACATGTGGGACACTATCAAATGCTTTTTGTTTTAAACAATCCAACCTACGCTAAGATTCTTTTGCCTCTGTTTAAATTTTCCATTTTAGCTTTATCAACAGAAAGTGACCTTACAGCCATACGTATTTCTACAAAAAACCTTTTTGCTTTAAAGGCATTACATTATTTGTAGCTAAAAATACTTGATTCGTTTCAGTTATAATTGACGTTAAGATTTTTACATTGTAGGTAAACATGTGATAGGTCTATAATTTTTGGTGTTCGTTTTTGGGAGATTTGGTAACAAATACGTAACCCCCTTTGGCAACCATACTGGTGCGTCTTCAGGTGAAACTAAAGCATTATTAAACAAAGTTACTAGAATAGTATGAGTGGATGCAGTTGTTTTAGCCAAAAGTTGGAAATTTGTCTGGCCTGGTGGGTTTCCCGCTAGAACTTTTTTGAAGGGAAAAAAGACAAATCACCCAAGTAATTTTTTCCAATTCATTCCGGAGAAAAAAGCACAATCAATTCTTTATGTTGAAAATTTAGCTTTGAAATTTTGCTTTTTGTTATCTTCCCGATTATTTCCAAAAAAATTCTATTTAACTTTTTTTGGTGATTTTTTTTTTTTCAATGTTTTTTTTTCCAAGCTTTTTTAGAATTTATTTTATTTTCTGAGAAAAAATTTTTTTTTTCTAAATTGCAGCGTTCTTTTTTTGTATCTTCTTATTCTCTGAAACTTTTCCGGATCTTCTGTTTCAATTTCTCTTCTTCTTGAACCCCATCTTTGGGGCTTGTGTATAAATTTCTTTTTAAAAGTTGTCGTTTTTTACAGTAAGTTTATACGAAAGATTTTATTTAGTTCTTTTTTCATGAAACAAGGGTAGGTCTTTCCCCCATGAATCAATTTGTTTTGAATTCGTATTTTCCACTTTTGATAATACGACTGTTTTTAAAAAAGTGATTGTTCTTTTTTTACAAGCTTGTCTGTAATAACTGAGGCCGTTTCCATAAAGTATTATATTATTATTATTATTATTATTATTTATTATTTATTATTATATTATTATTATTATTATTATTATTATTATTATTATTATTATTATTTCTTTTAATCACCAATATGAACATTACATAATGGGTATTTAAGAACTTTCACCAGAGATGAACCACATCTCTAAGGTGAAACCCCTATTACATAAAAATTAAATATACATGGCATTAACAAAATACAATACATACAAGAAATAACAGAAACAATTTTTTTTTTTTTTACACTAAAACTTTGCGTAGTATGTGGGCGGTTCCTAATAATGCTGCCTTTTGAAGCTCTGGAGTCCAGTGATTGCCAGAGATATGTTGGAGGTTCTCTTCAAAATTTCTTCCAATTGTCCCACAAGCTCCAATAATAATGGGAACAATCTTACAACGGACATTCCACATTCGTTGAATTTCTATTTGAAGGTCTCGATATCTTGTGCGTTTTTCTGCTTCCTTTAGGACTATGTTGCGGTCTGATGGAATAGCTACATCGATGATCAAACATTTTTGAGTCGCTTTGTTTTTAACAACAATGTCTGGTTTGTTGTGAAGAACCTTTCTATCAGTGATTATTAGCTCATTCCACAAGGTATGGTCACATTACCATTGTCAACTACTTGTTCTGGTATATGCATGTACCATTTTGTCAGAAGTTTCGATGTTGTAACTTCTACAAATGTTCAATGCAAATATGCCCCAACTTTATCATGTCGATCAATGTATTCCGTTTTTGCTAAGACCGGACATCCAGAAATAATGTGCTCTACGCTTTCTTCATAAAGCTTACACAAACGACACTTGTCATCTACGTCGAGTTTTGAGAATTCTTTTTTCATAACTTTTTGTTCTTAAGGCTTGATCTTGTGCAGCTACAATAAGACTTTCAGTTTCACCTTTGAGATTACTTCTGCCCAGCCACTATTGGTTTGATCTTGGTCAATATGTGGTTGCTCCATGCGTGTATATATTGTCCATGCCAAAGGTTTAGACTTCCAGCAACTTATTAAATCTTTCTGGATAATGTTCTTTATTTGCTTCTTGATTAATCTCTGACCTTGTTAGTGATGGACCCATTTATCTGATTAATATCGGTTAATTCCAAAACCTGATTGAAACTGTTGCCTAACTTAATGACAGATTTTCTCATAGCTTTGCTGGACTCATGTTCTTGAAAACCATTCTATAAATTGTCATCTTCCCTTTCCTTCTATGGTATAAACTCAAACCAATCATTGCTGTTTTGTATGACCCCTCTAGTTGAGTTATACCTCGACCTCCATTCTTCCTTGCAATATACAGTCTTTCGACGTCCGCTCGTGGATGGTGCATTCCGTTCATTGTCAACAGTTTTCTCGTTTTTCGATCCAATCTCTTAAGTTCTTCTATGCTCCAATCTAATATCCCAAAGCTATAAGATATTACTGGCACAGCAAATTGACCAATTGCAATAGTTTTATTTCGTCCGGTTCAATCACTTTCAAGTATTAATCTTAGACGTCGTTTGTATTCTTTGCTCAATTTATCTTTCATCATTGTATGCTGAACACCATTGCCTTCTTCTATTCCAAGATATTTATAAGTTGATTCTTGACCAATGTCCTCAATAGTGGTATGCTCATCAAGTTGGATGTTTTCACTTGCGACAATCTCCCTCTCTTGAATGTCGCTTTCTTGCACTTCTCGATTCCAAATTCCATACAAATGTCGTCACTGAAAGTTTTGACGATATTAGTAAGATACTAAGTTCATCGTCATTTTTCGCGAATAACTTCAAATCGTCCATGTACAGAAGGTGCGAGACTTTGTCTTCATTCGGCAATAATGCATACCGCAAACCTGCGTCATTGAGGCAGTTTGTCAATGGAAACAAGCTACATGCAAAATAGAAGTGTCTATAACGAATCACCCTGAATATTCCTCGTTGTATGTGAACATTACTTGATGCGATTTCTTCAGTTTCCGTTCTTATTTTCATACTTGTATTCCAATTTAGCATCATATTTTTGCAGAAATTTGACAATAATTGGATTGACCTTATACATTTCCAATACTTTTAAAATCCAACTGTGTGGCACACTATCAAATGCTTTCTTGTAATCAATCCAACCTACACTAAGATTCTTCTGTCTCTGTTTACAATTTTCCATTATAGCTTTACTAACAGAAGATGATCCTTACTTCCATACGTATTTCTACAACAACCTTTTTGCTCTAATGGCATTACATTATTTGTAGCTAAAAACACTTGCATTCGTTCAGTTATTATTGACGTTAAGATTTTATATATTGTAGGTAAACATGTGATAGGTCTATAATTTTTGGTTGTTCAGTGTGCTGACCTCGGTAACAAATAGTAACCACCTGTGGTCAACCATACTGGTGCGTCTTCAGGATGAGCCACAGCATTATTGAGCAAAGTTACTAAATAGTATGAGTGGATGTCAGTTGTTTTTAGCCAAAAGTGGATAATTTGTCTGGTCCTGGTGCTTTCCAGCTAGCACTTTTCCGAAGGGAACTAGACAAATCACACATTGTTAATTTCTCCCAATTCATATCCGGAGAATTAACACAATCCAATCTTGATGTTGAATCCATTTAGCTTCTGAATTATGCTTTTTGTTATCTTCCCAGATTGATTTCCAAAAAGTTTCTATTTCATCTTTTGTTGGTGATTTTTTATTTCAATGTTTGTTTTTCCCAAGCTCTCTGTAGAATTTATTTCCATTTTCTGAAAAAAGTTTATTTTGTCTAAACTGCAGTGTTCTTTCGTGTATCTTCTTATTCTCTGAGCTTTGGCCTGAATCTTCTGTTTCAATGCTCTTCTACTTGAAACCGCATCTGGGACTTGTGTATACTATACTTTTCAAAAAGTTGCCGTTTTCTTTACAGTAAGTTTATACGAAAGATTAATTTTAGTTCTTATTTCATAAAACAAGGATAGGTCTTTTTGCCCATGAATCAATTTGTTTTTGTATTCTTATTTTCCACTTTGGTGTATACGATTGTTTTTATAAACTGATTGTTCTTTTTTCACAAGCTTGTCTGTAATGACTGAGGCTGTTCCATAAACTAGATGATTAAGGCTTGTTATGTCTATTGGATGCGATTCAGCAATAATTCGGTCTAAAACAGCATTAGCATCTGAGATTAATTGTTCTGCTTTTTTGTTCAATCTTATTTTAGCGAGGCGTTTCACGGGAGTTTTATGGGAATATTTGAATTCGTATCCATTGAGAAATAATTTCGTCCATTAAGATGGTACTTTCTTCAGTCAAACAGGAATGCACTTCCTCTAGATTGTGTTCATTGACATGCAATTCCCCTCTATAACCCCTATCTGGTGGCCTATTGTATATTTCTTCCATTGCGGGTTCCGGAAAGGCTTGTACGGGAATGTCATTGTCCAGTTCTTCCCTTCTGAGTTGTGGCTGTTCCCCATTAATCACAACTCTAACATCTTGTTTGATTACACTTAACTCGTAATCAGATAGTTTCTTTTTCCTTTCAATGAAGCTTCCTTTGATTCGCTAGCTTATTGGCATTAAGTTCTGGTCCTTTTATTAGGATTGGCGTTCCAGCCAAAGTTGGTAGGTTTTTTTCAAAATTTATTGTCCCTGTTAATTAATAAATCAAAAAATTGCACATAAAAATGGCACCAAAGTATTCGTTATATAATTCCTCTCTACTACTCCATGGTTGATTGTTTGTTTGTATGAATTAAGGTTATCATTTCATCAACCTCATTTCATAATAGTTCCAGGGTCATTGTGATTGCTTTCGTTATGATATCCTGGATCCATTGTTTAATATATTACTTAAATACGTGCATCTTTTCCCCCACTTCTTCCTTAAATTTAGAGATACACCTTGATCTTCTGCACTATTGTTTTTCCATACACCTGTACAGCTGTCTGTGCATCTTTAACTTTATTATTATTATTATTATTATTATTATTAAATATGTTTTTTTATTATTATTATTATATTATTATTATTATTCTTATTATTATTATTATTATTATTATCATTGTGTGATGTTTTCTGTGATTCTGGTTATCATTACGATTGTTCCATAAAGAAAATCTTACATATAGTGCAAAAGTCGGAGTTAAAGAAGAAGGAAATGGCGTTGTGTTGCATGCATAGAGAATAAGACCAGGGAGTCCAGCCCGGGGATCCATCGGCAGTTTGATTCGGGATATCCAGCAGGGCGTTATGATCCAGCAAACTTACATGACATTTGTGCAAAATTGGATACGGTAGTGTCGGGACATTCGATCCAATGAAAGACGAGATTGCTGAAATCACAAGAAAAGTTAACGATGTATGCAAATGTTTAAAACTAGTGAGCAAGCGTTAAGGTTTATGTCCAAAAGCTCAAGAAAAGTCGGAGGTTATTGATGAATTAAATATCCAACTAAACAGGACATTATCAGTTATAGTAGGAACCAAAACTTGGAAAGATAATAACATTGAGGAACGTGCAACGAAGACATTGAAAGTGTACGTGTTAAAAGTTGCTCAGGAATACAAGGTTGAACTTTCAAAGGAGGAGATTTTGAGGTTGTACACCGCTTGCCATCTCGCAATACGGATTATCCGAATAAAATAATTGTTCAATTATCTTTCACGAAAAAAAAGGGATCAATTCTTTGCCCTCGTCATCAGGTAGTAACCAATCCGACAGGTGTTGTCCTGATAACTGTCCTACAGAAAGGAACATACGTTTAAGTGAAAATCGTGCATCCCTTCTTATCGGAACTTACTGTGGGAGACCATAAAACTAAAAAGCAAAAGAAAACGGTTTTATAGTTTGTTTGGTTTAATCTATGAAATTCTCGTTAGAACGTACGAAGATACGCGCGCATGCAATTTTATCAACTCACAGAGGGATCTGATAGTTAGCCGAATTACTTGTTTTGGTTTGGTTCGTTCTGTATTCATGGACTTATTCGACATTGACCTTCCGGTGATACAATGTATACAAATAGACAACCTTGTTGACTGGTTTAACCCGGAAGAAATGGGCTTAGTGGGGGTCACATAAATATTAGATCTTTCGAAACTTGGGATGAATTAATGGTTTATATTTCAGGGAGAAATATTGAAATTTTGTTTTTTGTTGTTAAGTTGAAACAGGCTTGAAGTGAATAAGAATAATTTTGTCATTGAGGGTACGAAACTATATGTAATTCTAGAGTTGGTAAACCGTGGTTGCGGTTGGTGTTCTGTAGTCCTTTATTAAGTCTAGTTAGTAATCAAAAATTTCTATGCAATTTTCACGACTTTGAAGGAATTAATGTTAATATTTGCTAATAAGGAAACACAATTTGATTTGCTTTGCATTTACATACCGCCAGACCAACGATAAAATGAATTTATATTAGAGTTACAAAATGTTTTGAATAAGAAACCTAAACGGAAATAGTTGGATTATAGGAGATGTAAACATAAAACCCTTGATATTTGTAATAGGACTGTGCAAAGCATGAAAATTTACTTGCAGCAAATGGCTTTTTGAGATGTATTAACCGTGACCTATAGGGAAGCATTTTGTTTAAGATAATCTGGCTAGTAGTTGTATTGGGTATTCATACGTAAGAACCAAATCTAAGCTTTGATTATTAAATCGCGGTTTTCACACTAAAGTATCAGATCACTACATGATACTTGTGTCGGTAGGATTTAAATGATTGAATGTGTGATGGACATAAAGGAAATTAAAACGGGTATGAATGAAGAGTACTATCTTAGCGAATTTAAAAATCTTTAATTGGCATCGCCCTTTTAGAAATTGATGATTGTTCAGTACTTATGATGCGTTGTGCAAGGAATTTGAAACATGTATAATAAGTCCACGGGTTTACAAAACAACTTAATAGAAGAGGGTACAAGCGGCAATGGATTACAGACAACTTGATTCAGCTTGACTATACAAAAGACGCGTCGTTTTTAGACTTTGGAAAGATTGTAGTGGGTTGCATCCATCGGGAAGGAAACTTATAGAAAATATATGTGGCTTTCAGTAATTTGTCAACAAGCAATATTAGTGCAAAACAACGATATTTTCGTGATTCCATAAACAACAGTACGGTATAAAAGGAAGTGTGGCAAACATTATTCAAAAATAAAAAACCCGGGGACGGAAAACAAAAGATTCAGTCGACCGCTGTTATCAACAATTTATTTAGCTAAATCGCACACCATGAGACCATCGAAACAGGTATTCGTAGACAGTTTCATGATGGGGTGGCTTCAATTCCGTCATGTATGTGGTGTGACTTTGTTCACAGCACATTGTGACGGAGTCTGCCACGCAGTCGTTGTGGCTGCCTCTGTAAACGTACATATAGTGGACACGAATTATTTGCCTTGATATCATGTAATAAACAGCCAGGTTACGAGGTAATCAGAGCGTGGATACGTAAATAACTTATGTAACGAACCTAACCCCGTTATAACACGATTTAATGAATCTATCTGATAAGAGACGGTTGCGTACCGGAAAAAAATGAAGATATCTGGTCGTGAGACCTGTATACAAAAAAGGAGATCATAACAGCGTTTGCAAATACCGCCCTATAGCACTGTTATCTGTTTTATGGAAAAAAAATGGGAGGGAGCGTTACATAATCAGATTGTTTAACTGTTACCTATTTAAATTTGGAATTATAAGTGACGTTCAGCATGGATTTCAAAAATGAAATGTACCCAGGATTTGTTAATCTAAATTTTCTGATTTAATTAATAACAGCTAAATAGCAATTTGCATATAGTTTTTGCAAACTTTTGTCGACTTCTCCCAAACGCAATTTGACACTATAGATCATGATAAACAGTTTGGAATGCTTAGAGGGTCATTGGCATACGAGGTACAGTTCTAAATTGGTTTCCGCAGTTACCTAGAAATAGACGTTTAGGTAAAAATAGGGAACACTTATAGTAAAAAAAAAATGCGCACTATCTACTGGTGGTACCACAGGATCATATTAGGACCGCAATTTTATATTATATACGTGAACGTCATTAATATAATATCTAGTTAAGTTTTTTACTAATGCTGTATGCTGCGACCTTTACTACCTAGCAATACATAGGAACTTAAGCGTCCGCACACAAATATGAACAACTGATTTTAGGAATCCTACAGTGCTGGACTCATGATCGGGAACTAGTAAAATCACGTTGAAAAAACAAAATTGGTCACTATGCTGCCTTAAATTCAAATAGAAATGATGACGTTCAATTAATATTTCATGAGGCAAAGTGTATACATAATTTGAACTACTGTAGCCGACACCGCCTGTGAATGGCTACAACAAATTGAAATCTGTGGCATACCATATGTATTTGGGTGGTTTTCATTGATCGTGATTTTCGTGGAGCCACACGTGGATACATTTGTTCGAAACTCCGCTCGTGTGCATATCTTTTATAAACTAAAACCAGTATTGTCTGATGATATGCTAAGATTAGTTTTATATTGCATTAGCTGAATCTACTTTATGTCAATCGTTGCTCTCATGGGGAAGCGCGTCTTTTCATAATAACCGATGATTCAAATTCAAAATACACTATTAAAAATAGTTTGCCCTAAAAGTATTACCAATAGCATAGTTTTTGTAAAGGGTTGTAGTATTTATGTTTTGTAATTGATTACCTATGTAAGCACGTATATTCATTTAATAGTTTGAATGTTTTTTATTTTTATTTCATTGTATTAAGCCTGACGCCTACGAATGAGATATAATAGCAATATTATTATGTAACCCACTGATGAGCCATTTGGCTTAGGGAGAAATGGTATGTGAATATTGTTCCAATTTTAAGTTTTTTTTTGCTTCAATAAATTTAAAATAAAAAAAAAAAAAAAAAAAAAAAAAAAAAATTATTATTATTATTATTATTATTTTTATTTTTTATTATTATTAGTATTTATTATTATTATTATTTATTATTATTATTATTATTATTATTAGTAAATACAATAGTAAAATAGTTTTTGCCCTAAAATTATTACCAATCGCATCAAAAAAAAAAGATGACGTTTTTTGTGAGTTGCTATACTTCCGTTAAAGCATGTTTATATCGGTTGGTTTTAAAGTATTATTTTAATAACGAACATAAAAAAAACATATTTACATCATAGGGAACGAGACTTGTTTAGTAAAGGAAAATTCGTTGTTCCAATGCCCGAAAACAACACGGTGGGCGTTGTTTACATTATCTTATACCTACAGTTTTTAATTCATTGCCGCTGAAATTTTATCCTTGGACAAATTTTCTTAATAAGAATAGATAAAATCGCACTACCTGAACAACTTCCTTCACTTCATGCTCGATGTAGGCGATTTTCAGTCCTATTTTCTAGATGTTTGCTGTTGTTGAAAACGATCTGTGTGGTAAGGTAAAGATATTATTAATTTATAAGTGATTATTTGTATATTCTTTTTTGTATGTTTTTGTAAGGGTTGTAGTATTTATGTTTTGGTAAATTGATTACCTTATGTAAGCACGTATAGTCCATTTAATAGTTTTGAATGTTTTTTTTTTATTTTTATTTTCATTGTATTAAGCCTGAAGCTCACGAAGGAGCTATAAATATCATTAAATAATTATTTAACCCACTGATGATCCATTTGGCTTGTGGGGGAAATGTGATGTGAATATTGTTCCAATTTTAAGTTTTTTTGCTTCATAGATTAAATAAATTAAAAATTAAAAAAAAAAAACAATTTTTTTTATTATTATTATTTTTATTGGATGTATTTCATACAAACTCGGTTAAAACCGGAGCTAACATTTTGTACGGACTTACGTGCAAGTACTTCCATGGTGTATCTATTTACTACCTACCTACATTAAGTACTTGTCTTAACTACATCTAACTAAAATAGTCCATTTATAAATTGTAGATGATGTTTTTCTTTCTGCTGTGTACGGTCGTGGCCGATTTCTCGTCGCATCCTTGCATTTGCTCTTCGGATATGGGAAACCGACGAAAACCATGTCAGGATGGAAGCTGTCTCGGATCTCGAAGTATCATTCTAGTTTAGAATTTACGAACTATTCTACACGTGTTGAGTATGTACTGCCTTTTGAGTCTGATGTAACATTGGGTGGAAATCCTAGTTGTTTAAATGCTTTCATGTACTTCTTCGGTATGATGCCATTAGCCATACACGGTATGGGATGTTATTTACCTTTTTCTGTTTCCACATCTTCTTGATCTCAATTGCAAGTTCACTATACTTTCAATTTTTTTTCTTCCATGTAGTCTCGACGTTATGGCACATTGGGACAGCAACGTCAATACAGGGTAGTTTCTTGTTTTCTTTCTTGTCAATTATAAATTATATCCGGTCTGTGTGATGTATGTTTTGGTCTGTTATAACTGTGCGGTCCGTAATATAATTTGAAATCTTTGCTATCGAGTACTTTCTCCGTTTGTATTGGTAGTAAGGTGTGTGTGTACAATGAGGTTTGTACTTGATTGCCTAGTTTTGGTGATAATGGTTATCTACCTTGGTTATGTCTGTAGAGGTAATCCGTTTGACATAGTGACTTTCCACCCGGATATGAATGGTGTTGCGATTGTTTCACCGGACTTACACTTACATTTTCTACATGATCGTTTTTACTGTCGCATCTTGTATCACTGTATTTTTTATAATTTTTCGTTGCCATCACTCTGTCTTGATAGCCAGCATAAAACCTTCTGTTTCTCCAAATAGTTCCCCGTTGTTAACCAACCCTATTTGATGCTTTAATATCTACGGGACCTTTATGTAGTTCATCATAATGTCTTCTTGTGTAGGTCTTTTTCTGAGAGACGTAACTCTTTTGAAGCGTCAGTTATGATAGTTTCCCTTGTAGATTAACATTTTCGTTTGCTAGATTGAGTGGAGTTAAATGATTTGTCAGCTAGCACCACAGCCCTATGCAGTGTTGATTGGTGCCTCTTTGTAAAAAATATTTTCTTAAAATTCTAGTGTTTATAATATAAGTTGTTCAGATCATTAGGCCCTCGTACTTCCTTGTTCTCTTGGAAGTGTCAATCTCTCTATTGCTGATTTAGGATGATGCATTCTGTTTTTTAGTAAGTGTAGTGACGAGTTAATATTTCCAGCGCGTGGATGTCTGTCCTGTGTTCATTTAATGATTCCGAATGAATATGTCAGTACTTGGTATAGCATATGTTTTATTGGCTGTGATCTTGCTTTACCGTTTTAGTTGCGTCTTGAGGATAGATTTTAGTCCGCTTCTTGTATGTATCTCTCAATTTTTCTTTCATTACTTTAGTTCAATTCTGGCAGCTTGTGAGAATCCTAAATATTTGTATACTTCGTTATCATCCATTACTCCAATCCTATTTCCATATCGAGCTGGAACTCTTCTGCCTGCGTAACCTATACCCTTTTCGATATGTAGCGTCTTACACTTTCTACTCCAAACTCCCATGCAGATATCTTGACTAAATTCCAAATGTAGTATTGACATTGATGTTTAGGTTGAACAAAATTTGATGCATCTAACTTAGATCATCCATGAAGAATAGGTGAAAAATTGTGTGACATACGCACATTATTGTCCCCTTAATTTTAAATCCGTACGTTGATTTTCGTTAACATATGCACAGTGGGTTTAATTGACAGACAAACCATAATGCGCTTAAATGAGATCACCTTGGAAATGCCACGTTTAATTTCCGATTGGATCTGTAGTTATCTGCTGGTTTTTCATATTTTATTTTTATGTTGTTCTCCATGTCTTCATTACTAGTCTTCAAAAAGTTATCAATTACTGGGTTTGATTTTATATATTTGTAAATCTGAATAGCCATGTGGTGTGGTGTATGAGTCATAAGCTTTCTTGTACTCAATGGAGTTTACGTGAATGATTCCTTTTCTTATTGTGTGCCTGGTTCATTACAGTAGATCGATAATGAGTTGTTCTTTACATCCTGCGAGTTCTTACAGCATCATTTTTGTTCCTCGCCATGATATTGTATTCTTCGCATGCTTATATAACTTTTATTTTTTATGCATGAAGTCAATATTTTATATATAGTTGGTAGACATTTAATTGGCCGATAATTTACTTGGGTTCTTCGTGTCTATTACTTTCGGTGTGAGAAAGGTTACGCCTTCAGTAAAGAATTCGGGTATTTCTTTAACTCCTTTATAAACTCTTTGAGACATTTCTAATTTGTTGGGAGTAGTATTGAAATTTCTTATACCAAAATTTTTGATATTATCATTACCCTGTGCTTTCCAGCTATGTGCAGCACTGATTGTCGACTTTAATTCATCACCAGTTATACCTTCGAATCTCATCTCGTGTAACATCGCTCATCCTAGCTCTTTCGTCTGAATCCATTGTGCATCCTGGTTGTGTGCTACCGGTTATCCCCATATTCCTGCCCAAAACTCTTCTATCTCCGTCTTAGTTGGTGTTCCATTTCCTGTTATTATTTCTTCGGTAACTAGATAGTTTTTGGTAAAACAACTGTTTTTCCTTTTCTTTGAACATTCGGTTTTTGTTCTTTTCTAATGGCTACATTCTCTATCTTTTTAATCTCTTTAGCAAGAGCACTTACTTTTTTGTTTTGTTTTTGTTTTGTGTACATCCAAATATTCGTGAATGAATTTTTCAATTGTTTTCCATGTTTTTGTGTGGAACCTTGATTCTTTCAAATATATTTTGGCAGTAAGTTACCAACATTTTTTAGATCGATTATACCCATTCGCAATTGTTTCCAATCTACCGATATCGTTCCTAACTCATCGATTCTCCCAATTAGTCGCTGTTTCCCATTTCGGAATTTTCTTCTCTTGTTTTGTCTTTGAAGAGGTAGGCAGATTTACCTTTAGCCCAAGTATCTAAATTCACTGCTACAGCTGCACAGTAAATTGCCGCATGAACGTCTGCAAATATAGTTCGTCTTGGTTGTCTGCTGGAATAAACTATGTGTGTTCATTATGTGGTACCCTGTCCTTCATTTCCTTTGAATGCTTGGGTTTAGTATGTTGGTCTTTTGTTTGGTTTCTACGTGCGCAACTCTGACATGGCTGTTTTGCAGTAATGCTAAAGCTAGGTGTTCTTTAGATGGATATGTCAGGTGTATTTGCTAATGCGTTCTCTTATTCATATGCTCCCTCTTGTGTTTGATCGTCTAGTCGTTCTGGTGTCCTTGATCGTCTTTAAATGGTTTGTTATTTCTAGTGGTTTCTGGACGTTCTGGTAGTCTGGTTGTTCTGGGGAGGTCCGACGTTCCTGGTAGTTCTTGACGTTCTGGTAATGTCTGGACTTCTGGTTGGTCTGGAATTTCTGGTCTAACTGGTAGATCTGGAAGTTGTACGCAGGTATGGCATTACAGTAATTCCCTGGATTCTAGTAGTTCTGGTATCACTGGTCTTCTTCTTTCGCTGTCCTCTGTTCGATGTAGCGCCGTAATCATCTTGAGTGCTTGTAGTTCGTCTTTCACTTTGCGTCTTTTCTAGTTAATATGTTTTACTGTTAACATTTTATTTAACTTTAATTCCTTCTTTGGTCGGCTATTCTCTGCGCACTTACTTCTAACAATGGATATTCACGTATAAACTCTTCTATGGAGCTCTTGTCCGATAACCTATTAAAACAGTCTCTAAATACCGTTACCCTATAAAAGCTACGCAACACACACATGTTCATATCCTTCTGTTCCATTTGAATGCGCTGCCTCCATTTTTCCCAGCTTGTGGTGTCTGAAAGTGATTCACTGCAGAAACGTCCCATTTCTGTATTCCCTAATTTCCTTGTTTCTAGATAAATTATTCTACATCCTGTCAAAGTCCACATATTATTTGTTATTGTTTATAAAGTCATGCATTAAAAAGAATTAAAACACTTTTCTCAATGATTCATCAATTTCATTGCGGTGATTGAGGTCTTTGCTTCTCAACCTCCTTGCCTTTTCGTTGTATTATATTATTATTATTTTAATTATTATTATTATTATTATTATTATTAATTCTTATTATTATTATTTTATTATTATTATTATTATTTTATTGGATGTATTTCATACCACTCGGTCAAACCGGAGCTAAGCTAGTTGTACGGACTTACGTCACACCCCCGACCAAGTACTTCCATGTGTATCTATATTACATACCTACATTATTCTTTGGTCTTAACTCTAACTAAAATAAGTCCCATTTATAAAATTGTAGATGATGTTTTTCGTTTCTGCTGTGTAAGGTCGTGGCCGATTTCCGTCGCCATCCTATGCATTTCCTCTCAACTATGGAAACCACAAAAACCATGTCAGGATGGAAGCTGTCTCGGAATCTCGAAGTATCATTCTTAGTTTAAAATTTACGAACTATTCTACACGTGTTGAGTATTACTGCCTTTTGAGTCCTCGATGTAAACTTTGGGTGGGAAGATCTAGTTGTTTACTGCTTTCATGTAGCTTCTTCGGTATGATGCCATTAGCCGATAATCACGTATGGGATTTGTATTTACCTTTTTCTTTTTCCACATCTTCCTTGATCTCATTGCAAGTTTCACTATACTGGTCCAATTTTTTGTCTTCCTATGTATCTCGCGTTATGGCCATTGGGACAGCAACGTGTGTCAATAAGGGTGTTTCTGTTTCTTCTTGTCAATTATATAAATTATATCCGGTCTGTGTGATGTCTATGTTTTGGTCTGTTATAACTGTGGGCGGTCGAGATAATATAAAATTTGACAATCTTTGCTATCTAGTACTTTTCTCCGGTTTGTATTTGTAGTCAAGGTGTTGTGTATCATGAAGAGTTGTAGCTGATTGCTAGTTTTTGGTGAATAATGTTAGCTACTTGTTATGTCTGTAGAGGTAATCCGTTTGACATAGTGACTGCCACCGCGGATATGATTTGTTCGATTGTTTCACCCCTTTACACTACATTTTTCTACATTGATCGTTTACTGTCGCATCTTGTATAATGTATTTTTTATAATTTTTCGTTGCAATCACTCTGTCCTTGAATAGCCATCATAAAACCGTCTGTTTCTCCAAATAGTTCCCCGTTGTTTAACCACCTATTTGATGCTTTAATTCTACGTGACCTTTATGTATTCATCAATATGTCATCTTGTGTAGGGTCTTTTCTGAGAGTCGACTTCTTTTGAAGCGTCATTATGAGTTTTCCTTGTAGATGACATTTCGTTTGCTAGATTGAGTGGAGTTAATGATTTTGTCAGCTAGCACCACCGCACTATATGCAGTGTTTGATTTGGTTGCTCTTTGAAAAATTTATTATTATTATTGATTATTATTTTTATTCTTATTATTTAATTACATTATTATTATTATTATTATATTATTATTATTTATTATTATTATTATTATTATTATTATTATTATTCTATTATTTTTATTCCATGTTTAAACATCTCGGTACAAACCGGTACAAGTAAATGCATGTATTGCGGACCTATGTCAAGCAATACATGTGCCTATAATAATAACAAAACCTTCATATTCAAAACTTATCTAAAAAATCTATACAGTATTCAACATAACATTCAAATCACAAAACTAATCTTAATCTTTACAAAAATATACAACATAAAATGGTTTTTATAACACATTGTCATTGAGGAATTTTCGGACTATATGGCATGTACCAATTATAACCGCCGCTTTCTGATTTGATGAATGAATCTTGTAATGTCTCGTTTGGTGTAAACTATTGTGAAGGTTGTGTGTTAACTGCCGTGGCTGACACCTAATTGGTATTGTAGTGATGATCTTGTTTTCCACATTTTCTTTATTTCTTGTCCTAAGTCAAAGTAGCGGCTAACTTTTCTGTCCCTACGTTGTTTCAATATTTTTGACTTTAGTGGAATTGCTACATCAATAATAGGTTTGCCTTTTTGATATTATCCGTTAAAATGATCTCAGCCTATTATGTTTGTAATCGTCTTAATCTGTATAAAAGCCCGATCATAATAAAGGTTTCCAATCACAATTTTCTAATACTTTTTCAGGTGGTACTTATCGTATGGTACCGCGGTACGATTTTTCTCCAGTAACGAACACTTTTGGGCGAGAGATGTTGGTGAATATGTTGCAACTTGATTAGTCCTGTGCACATAGTGCTGACCTGGGCTAGAGTTTACATCTCGATAGACATGATCTCTGGTCTCATTGGTCAAGTGGCACTTTCTACGATTATGCATCCAGAATTGTCTTGTCTTTAATGATGTGCTTCTGTAAGTTCGTGTAGCAATTACTTGATCCTGTTGCCATAAAAATCCCTCTGTTTCTTCTCCGAATAAATCGACCTTCTTGAAACCATTTATTAGATGCATCAGTGTCTACATATTCACGATGCAATTTCTGTGTGATGTCTCCCATGTAAGTAATCTTAAGTTTTCCACCTTTTCCTTCTTTCATATCATCACTTATGAGATTGTCTGCAAAATTGTCCATCATTTATGGCAGATCAATGGTTTAGCGTTGACATCCGCTTCACTACAGCTGTATGTAATCGCGAAGTAACTTTTACTATAGAAAGTATTCCCTTAACATTGGGGATTTGCTTAATACGTGCGTTATTTAAATTCAGTTTATCCCTCTTCCAACCACGTAACCTGACAATGTCGTCACGTTCGAACCATCCGCTCTGGGGTGGATGAAGTCGGTATTCTGTTGAGAGATTCTTATTTTTCGATTATTGCTGCATCTCATTTGTGTCCATGTTAAAATACCGAAGGAAATACATTAAAACCTTGTACTGCATAAGTTTAATTGCCTTCACGTTATTTTTCTTCCCCACCGTTTAAATTTGATGTCAGTAATTTTTTTTCACTCTCTCACAAAGGATCTTTAAGCTTGTTTCTTCGCTTCCGCTTGATGAATCTGTTCAGCTGAATGAACCAAGGTATTTTATACCCTCACCTTCTATCCATTCCTTCAATAACAATATTCACCGATAGTTTGAACACCATGGTGAAGCTTGACTGTTCCCTTATGCCACATAATTTTTACACTTTTCTAATCCAATTCCATTTGAATATCTTGGCTAAACGAATGTGTGATTTGTAATAATGATTGAGTTGTGCAATCTGTAATCGCATATAGTTTGATACATCCATGTACCTTTAAATGAGATAGTACCAATGTGTAGTACCACTTTTTCTTTGATTTGAATCCGATTTTTGTTTATTTAGCAAGTTTTGATAATGGTTTAACGCATGCAGAACCAGAGTGGGCTTAATGAGTCACCTTGAATATTCCACGTGCCAATTTTTTTAGTTCACCAGTTGAAAAGTTTTCTCTGGTGGCAATTTATATTTAAAACGTTGTTCTCCATGTGTTCATAGCGTTCTTCAAAAACTGTATTAATATTGGATCTATTTTTATATATGTTCCAATACATGTAAAAGCCATGAATAGGCACCGAGTCATAAACGCCTTTTTGTAGTCAATCTATGCAGTATTACTCTTCCTTTTGGACACATGTGTTTTGTCTCATAACCAAGAATCTATGCCAACTGTTTCCGTTACAAACCTTGGGAATACTTTTTTACAGCCCTTTGTGCCTCTGATAATTTGTTCTTCTTCACAATGCTGGTAAATTTTGTTTTGCAATAACAAGATGTAAGTTTTTTACACAGTTTGGTAGGCAATGTTATTGGTCTGGTAGTGAGCTGGATTTTGTGTATCTGCATCCCTTTGGTTTAATCTATTTCGTCTTTCCTTTTTGTTAAAATATAAAGGAATGGCTTCATCGCCTTTCATACACTAATGCTGTAAAATATTTGCTAGATCTTCATGCAAACAGGTGAATGCTTTTTTACACAAAGTTATGGTGTTATCAACTCCGGGAAGTTTTCCAGTTATGTGCTCCATGTAATACTAGGATTCATTTTCGTCGGAGAAAGCTATTGAAGGACATTTCATTAACTTGCTCCATATCTTGGGCTTTCTTCGGACAATCCATGCTGCATTTCTGTGTGCTCTACAGGTCTACTCCAGATATCTGACCAGAATTTGTTTATATCTTTGCTCTGATGGTGGTACGTATCATTGTGTAGGCCTTTTGCCAACTGTACGATAGAAATACTTTTTTTCATTGTGCTGAAACATTTCATTTTGTTGTTTTCTAATTTTACATACAACCTGTACCTTTTCAGTCTCTTGAAAGCGCACTAAGCTGTTTGTTTTAATGTGTCCGTGTAATCAATTAAAGACCATTCTCATTTTCGTGCCTATTGTTGAATTATCATTCTACGAAATATACTATTTACATTGCGCATTAAATTTTTAGCCCTATTACCATAGAATACTGTGTTAAACGTCCGAGATCTCTTCTGAGACTCTCAATTCTGGCCACTAACCTTTGTTTCCCACTTGCGTATCGGCTTTTTCCCCTAACTCATCGTACAGTGTTATCAGTATTTCTCTTAACTTCATTCCTAATTTCCATATTACTTGCAACCGCACCACAGTAAACCAAATGTATGTTATGTCCCAACTTAGATTGCATATTTTGTTCCCATCGTCTTCCAACACATTATATTCATTTCGGTTGGACATGGTATCTTATGGTAATGAATTTCTAATTGTTTGGTTTTTGTGGTCTTTCTGGTAGGACACATTACCGCAAAACTTTGTCTGGCGTCATCAAACTTTAAGTTGGAGTTCTTTCTGCAATGTACTCATCACATTCTAGTGGGCTGAATCAAGTGTCGTTGGGGTATTTGTGGTTCTATGTGTGGTTCTATTGTGCCTGGACTTCAATTTTGAGAGTTTTCCATGAACCTATCCATCAATCTTCATTATACTCATCCTGCTCGCGTTCTCAATAATTTCTCTGCCATTTAATAGATAAATGCAATTCTTCAGCTACTTCCTGTCTTATTTGCTGTATAATGGTGTTCGGTATAAGGTTATTTTTAAGAATTACCCTTCGTTGATTCTGCTATTCGTTGTTCCGTAGCAACAATTCAGGGAAGTCTGCGGGGATGCTCGATGTAATAAAAGCTGTATCCTGTTTGTATCGTTTCTATCGTGTAATCCTTAGATAATTATACTTATTATACTGGAATCATTTGGTATTGTCCCATTTAATAACGTAATCGGGTGGTTACCAGCTTTGGTGTTAACTGCCATTGTCAGGTAAAAACATCCATTGGCTGTGCCATATTTTCGATCTACATAATTTTCAATCTTCTTTCTAACAATCCCTGGATTTGTTTCTTAAAGATATTTGACTTTTAATCCTCGGGGTAGCACGTGGTTTCCGCTTCTTTCCAAAGATCTCAAACAACATTCAACACCAGCGTTACCACAGTATAACCCATCTCTTACAGTAGCGAGACTTTCAATGCACTCACTGCAGAGTGATTTGCTGTTCGTGGTCGCTGCGCGCATCCGCTACAACTAGCGCGACCTGGCCCAAAGTACGAGTCATTTTGGGTGAACTAAAAGCATCCGCCATCTAAAGAGTCTAAACAAATTTGTCTCGACCGGCTGGTGCGTCCAAACCGGAGGGGGGGCTCGTCCGTGTAGGTACCCTACGTAGCGGACATTAATAGATAGAGCTTTTTGCCGCTACACTAGCGCGACCTTGCCAAAGTACGATCTTTTGAGTGAACTAAAATATATTTAAAAATAACAAACATTGACGAATGCCGAAGCAATGTGAAGCTAATCATAATTTTGTCAAGGGCTAGGTTTAGCCTAGGCTAATTAAATTGCAGTCAAAACAACTGCAAGTAATGATGGTAATTTTTATATTATGTATCAACCATTATAACCTACATTACTAATACCTGGTGCCTAGGCCTAGCCCCTAGGCCTAGCCTAGGGGCCCTAGACTAGGCTCTAGGCCGTAGGCTTTCTTTGAAAACGACATACATTTATGTATGTCATCATATTATTATCAGTAAAAAAAATAATAACGTCAGACGAAACTTATATCCAGCTCATATCCTGCTGTAGCAGTATTATCACGTCATAATAGTGCAAAAAAATGACATCGTTTTCAATTCAGATCAAAAAGTCACTGCCGTGGCACTGTCATCGTTAGTTCACTTTAGTGCTCGTACCTTCGCTAGGGGCGCGCGTGTCGGTTTATCAGCGTGTTTTGCTAGCAAGTCTCGCTACTGTAAGAGATGGGTTATACTGTGACGTTACCCCATTCGAGCATGTAATATCTTCTAGCAAAGCACTTCATATCGCGTTACCATGGATTCGCCGTCATTTTAATTAGGCCTAATGGTTCCTCAAATGTCATATTAAAATAGTTTTTAAATGTACAAAATCTTGTATAAAACGTGTAGGTACTTACCCACTAACGATACCACTTAAAGAAAACTGTCAATACTATAAACTCTTACTGTATAAACACAAAATTCTATTTAAATACCACATTACAACGATTTTAAGTCAAGAGCTCACTTTCACGCGTTGTGCCACTTTGTGTTGTTAGCTGTTGTTTATTATTATTATTATTATTATTATTATTATTATTATTATTATTATTATTATTATTATTATTATTATTATTATTATTATTATTTATTATTATTATTATTATATTATTATTATTATTATTATTATTATTATTATTATTATTATTATATGTCTTATGCAGCACGTTAGTACCATTTTATAAAGACCCTAACTACAACTAAATAAATGACAAGGTGATACTGATATGGCGAATGATACACAGCTAAAAAGTGATGGTTATGAACAGTAAACAAATCAAAAGTATAAATATTATGAAAAATCAAGATACAAATTGATGTCAAGCTTACGATTGTAATGATCTACGCAATTTTTGTGGTGGCCACTCAGTGATGTGTTGATTGTACTAAGAAATGCCAAGACCTATTCTTATTATGCAGAACCTTTCAGTTGGGCTTGCATTGACCAGCAGGTACTCGTGTTTGGTTGGCATGGCAATCCCTAAGAAAATATTTTGCGCAACATAAATTGATGGTGTCTTAGGCTTAATTAACATGACATTGGTTAACACTAAACGTCGTTTTTACAGTTTGTGATGATAATCGGTTTCTACTTAAAGTTTTATCTTTACTTTACGCAGTTGTTTTCATGCTACTTTTGTTGAAATATATGGATCTCATTGCTTCTTCGATAACTTATTTTTAATTAAAGTGCAACCTTGTATCACCCATATGTAAAGCTATGTGATACTTGGCAAGACTGTTCGTCTTGATACCAATCTCACAAAGTGTTTTGATTGTCTGGTTATAGTTACAGTGAACACATTTCTCACAAGTAACAGATTATCCTATTTGATGTGAAATGCTAATTTTGGTCGTAGAACTTCGATTAAAAACATTTTTCCAATCTAAAGGAGTTGCTGATCTCATTGATAGTTTTATAATTTAGTAATTATAAAGATATGTGTTCATTATGACGGGGATTTTCTTGTCGGTCAGTGCGCGCCTTCTATTCAGCTTATAATAGGAGCATCTAACCAAAAAGGTTATTGAAAGCTCATTGACTGAGCGCTACGGGGCTCCTCTTTGTCACCGCGGCACTCTTTTGAAGAGAGTCTAATAAACATATATTTTTATAAATACTAATTTCCAAAATTATATATGAGATCAGCAACTCCTATACATTGCAAAATGTTTTCAAGCGAAGTTCTACGGCCAAAATTAGCGATTCGCATTTCATAAGTAGCAGATTATCCTATTTGATGTGAAATGCTAATTTTGGTCGTAGAACTTCGATTGAAAACATTTTTCCAATGTATAGGAGTTGCAGATCTCATAGAAAGTTTTATAATTTAGTAATTATAAAAATATGTGTTTATTATGACGGGGATTTTCTTGTCCGTCAGTGCGCGCCTTCTATTCAGCTTAAAATAGGAGCATCTAACCAAAAAGGTTCATGTTATTGAAAGCTCATTGACTGAGCGCTACGGGGCTCCTCTTTGTCACCGCGGCACTCTCTTGAAGAGAGTCTAATAAATATATTTTTATAAATACTTATTTACAAAATTATATATGAGATCAGCAACTCCTATACATTGCAAAATGTTTTCAAGCGAAGTTCTACGGCCAAAATTAGCGATTCGCATTTCATAAGTAGCAGATTATCCAATTTTATGTGAAATGCTAATTTTGGTTGTAGAACTTCGATTAAAAACATTTTTCCAATGTATAGGAGTTGCTGATCTCATGTATAGTTTTATAATTAAAAGTAATTATAAACATGTGTTTATTATTTATGATTATTCGGTTTGGGTAATTTTGACAATGGCCTGGTTCAGTCGCATTGCTGTCTCCAGGTATTCATACATAATGTCTCGGTCCGCCACCCGAGGCCTCCCGCTCAACTCTGTGTTATTGTCCGTGCGAGCAGGTAGTCGACATCAGAGCGAGATATGAATGCGGCGACAAACAGTGGAAGAGGAACCTCTAAAGCCGGGGTCCCACGGCCTGTTGATCGACGGGCCGCAGGTATAAAAAAGGTAAAATCCTCGCGCCACACGCCGTGGGACCGGGTCGGCCCGTGCTTGCGCGTCGCGGCGTGAGCTTCCCGTCATGTTCGGTAAATTTTGCACGCGTCAAAGAGAACAGGCAAGAGGTAATAAAAAATGGTCAGGTAGTCCGGCTCGTACATGTTTGTTGAAGCGGTCCAACGAGGACCCACTGGCTCGCTGCCCGCTTGAATGAAAAGGCGAGATTTGTTTTGTTCTTCACCGTTTTGACCTTTTGAAATCCGTCCGTACAAGCCTCCTCAAGCCAGAAGGCCAAGTTCGGACAAGCAGGTGGACGAGCCAACACGCCGTGGGACCGCTCAGTTTTTTTCTGAACCCGTATACCTGCGGCCTGTCAACCCACCCCGGCCCCAAATTCCAACTCGACACCTTCTCGCGGTTTGGCCCGTGAATAGTGGAGTTTTTCTCCTTGAAACTAATGGCGAGCTCTGGGTCGTCGTCGGGGACTTTCCCCTTCCCTTTGACTACCTCCCCGACGGCGACGACAAAGACAACACGGACGGATGATGACACAGACGGAGACGACCACGACGTGGGGGAACCCCTGCCCTCCCCATTATGCTTGTGGCTGGCTCTGACCAGCACAGGCCTGTCCACCCCTTGTCCCCCCGCGTCATCCCTTACGTCCTTCCCTTCGTCTCGATTAGCCAAGTTGCATAAATATGAGACGTAAAGCAATATCCAATCCTATCCAATCAATCCGACCTAGGCCCGTCGATCAACAGGTCGTGGGACCCCGGCTTAAAATTATTCCTCGATCACTTGTCATGGTTGGACCAATGAACGAAAACCAGTGCACAATATTGGGTCAGCCCATTTCCTCCCTTTTTTACCCACCCACTTTCTGTTAAAGCTTCACGCTTGAATAGCTTCAAAAGGGGTCTGCGCCCTTAAATGCCCATTTAAAAGCACGCTTGATCGTCAAATCCACCTAATTTAACATACAGAATGTACGTACCGCTTTTTGACCTTTAATTTTCAGCCAAAAAAAATCTGTAATTTTGGGAGGCTTTTCAGAAAGGATGAGCGTATGTCGCTATCAAAGCACATTTTGAGATTTCAAATAATTATCTCCTACACAAGATCGGTAAATTACTACAAATTAACAGTTTGGTGTCATATTTACGGTCATTTAATAAGAAAAGTGAGCAATATTTGGAAAATGTGCCTAGATATACCGCCTGCACATTCTTAAATAACACTTTGGTGCAAAGCACAACCCGATAGGACCACCGATAGAGCTTCCAAGTGATCCAGAGTCCAGACTTTACCTCTGCGCTCTGCGTTAAAGCCTGGTTTTCTCGAGAGCATGGCTCTGCTAATCGTAAAAGGCGATTCAAGAGAAAAAGTTCACCTCGCAAACATCAGCTAGAAAGATGGGTAGTATATTACTCCCCGAATCTAGAGACGAGCTCTGGCAATCGTCGTCGGGGACCTTGCCCCCTTCCCTTGACGACCCCCCCGGCGACGATGACAATGACATAACGAACGATGACAAAGACGATGACGGCCGCGCGACGTGAGAAACCTCCTTTCCTCCCCTTACCTGTGGCTGGTTCTGACCAGCATCGGCCCCTCTCCCCCCCCCCCCTAGGTTAGAGTGGTGTATTATGACCTAACGGTTGACGTGTCAATCCAAATAATCCAAAAAGTCTTAAGGTGTACATAATTGAAACATTCGGCATTCTATAGTAAAAGTGATTATGAAAAAGAATATTACTCATCATTATTTCATCATTTTTGGTATTTATATATATATATATATATATAATATATACATATATGCATATTCAATCCGTGAAAGTCTGCGATATAATATATATATATATATATATATATATATTTATTTACCGTAAAGATACTTAAAACATTAACCATGGATCACGAAAGCTTAAAGGGTAGGACATAGGGGGCTGCAATATGATTCTGTTTCGCAAGAGCGCGCTGCGATAGTGCAATTTTTTCCCATATGCCATTTTTATCCAAATCATTTCCCCTCCTGTGACAGCCCGCCTCACTCCAGTCCAGCGTAGCGCAAGTGCAGACCAACTACGCCCGGCCGACGCGACGGCCTTGAGTGGCCTCGAATTTCCTCCATTCCACACTACGGTACTCAAACGAATACGAATGTAGAACCAATAATCTAATTTGCAGCATTTCTTTGCTATTATATTTTCTATTGTGTGGTGGCCCTAAAAAAGGTCCTCCTTTGTAAATCAGTTTTTATTACTGAATAAGATAGATATTAAATAATTAAATGAATGATAAATAGAACTGTTCTTTTATAAGCCTTTTATTATTTGTCTGACTACCAGGAAATTGAAAATAGAAAATTGGTTAGTGGAGAGACAAAAATAAATGTGTAATGGCACTTGTATAACAATTTGTATTGTTTGTTGTATTGTATTGTTTATTTATTTCATTTTTGTTCACTTACTTATTAATTATTCACATAAACTTCGTACACCGCACAGTGAAGCCGTGTTCTGGCTTTGTGGACTTTTTTGAAATTATATTTTAATTTTGTTTGGTTGGTTGGTTCTGTATAATCAATCATTGTATGTCAGTTTTGTATTCTTTGCCATATACTATTACATAATAAAACATAAAACTAGTAATACATTGTTATATAATTATAAAAATTGTCTTCGTTCCACAAAGCCATACAAGACTATAAACAAAAAAAATACATGAAATTCTAAGGTCATGTGCGAGAAAAATCTACAAAAACAAACTAAATTATAAAAACTCGTTTGAACTTCGTGCGGATAAGAATACCAAAAGAATATTTCTCGATTTGGTTGGTCGGGAAACACTCCCGTGGGTGTAATTGTTATTATTTACTACAATTCAGAAATTAAAAAAGTCCGCCCCAACCGGGAATCGAACCACGGATCTCCCGCATTCCAGACAGGCTTCATCAGACATTCAGATGTATAATACAACTACAATTCAGAAGTTTAAAATGTACTCGTCCTGATGGTCTAGTGGTTAAGACGCCTGTCTGGAATGCGGGAGATCCGTGGTTCGATTCCCGGTTGGGGCGGACTTTTTTAATTTCCGAATTGTAGTAAATAATACCAAAATAATACTGATCTATAAAAAAAAAATGGAGTAAATCCAAATAGACCCCTGAAATTCAATACTTTATTTGCAGTAGACAATCACAATGGAAAATGAATGTACAGGAATCCCAAAAAAAAACAAATGGGAATGCAATGATAGAGGGGATAGGATAGAGGAGGTCAGAGTTGTCAGCAAATGTTCGAGAGCAAGTTTTTTTCTTCTTTTACGGCTGAGATTTTTTTTAAATGACGTTATGAATGGAAAAGTTTTGAAAAAGGAGGGTAAAAAAAGGGTTTCTTTTTACATTTTTATTTGTTTTTGGTTGAGCGTAGCGAGCAAGCGAGTTTTCCATTCTACTACACTGAAAAACAACTCCAAAATCTTTTTTTTTTTTTTTTTTGTATTTTGTCTGTTGTAACAGATTCCGGTAAACTACTCCAATTGCAATGAATTTTCTGGGGCCTTCTAATCTCAAAAATTAGAAATTTTACGTTTTGAGCGCAATCAAAAAATTATTTCTATTAAAATCGCAATTTTTCGATTTTTTCCGTTTTTTACAAATTGTCCTTCAATTAAACACCTAAAACCTAACGCTTTATCGATAATGATTTTTCACAGAATCTTTATTTTAAAAAATTTATATATTCTTGTGAAATTTGAGCGTAATTTAAAAATTGTTTCTTATGAAAATCCAATTTTCGCTTTTTTTGGTTTTAAAAAGAATTTCTTCGACTTATGACACCGGACATGCTTTATCCGATTGAAAAAGATATTTTCACAGAATCCTAATTTTATGAATTAATATATTCGTGTGAAATTTTAGCGCAAACTAAAAATTTTTTCTCATGAAAATCGCAATTTTACGCTTTTTTCTTAAAACAACATACGCTCATCCAACAACGCGCCTGAAAAAAACGTTTTGCGAAGCTTTCCCAGTATTAAACTTTTGGGAAAATGTAATTTTCTTCTTTTCTAACTTTTATATGTATGCTGAATATAGTACATTAATAATGTTTCATAAATGATAATAATATCTTACCCATATAAAAATTTGGTACAAGAAGCAAGTTGTTGCGGAAACGTTTTTTTAATGAGCGTAGCGAGCGAAATTTCTTTATAAATTTTTAATTCGTGTGAAAAATTTGAGCGTAATCGAAAAATTATTTCACATGAATATCGCAATTTTGCGTTTTTTTTTCGTTTTTAAAAAATAAGCTTTCATCCCAACAACGCGCCTGAAAAAGCGTTTGCGAAACTTTCCCAGTTTTTATCTATACAGGATAGTAATTTCTACAAGAAACTATAAGAAGGACATAATAAAATATAAGATAAGTGCCATTTGGCAATCGACCAAAGACCCAGATCACGTCATATCGGTATTATTAATTATTGGCTTGATTACTGACATAGGCTATAGCCTGGCTGCCAACATAATTTAAACATTTACATATGATGAATCAATTTACATAATTACAAAAGCAAACAATACTTTTGTCATATTTAATATATTAAATGACATTTTGATGGAATTAATTGATTTTCTTTTATTAATTACCCGGGAGGTTAAGCATAAATAATTATACACTATCAAACTAACTTAATGTTATTTTATGTTCATGCTAATTTAAAAAGCGAGTTTTTTTAAAATTTTAAATACTTTTTTCAAAAAATTTTTTTTTTTTTTGGGGGAA